>JAHIAM010000846.1:0-21113 GCA_021605205.1 Aegilops longissima
GTTTACTTTCGCAATAATCATCCCCAACTAACTCATTAGTCACATTGCTTGCAAGGCTTATAGTGATGCATTTTCGAGGGCCGAAATACCTCTCCGATAATCGGTGACAAATCCTAATCTCGATCTATGCCAACTCAAAGGTACCATCGGAAACACGTAGAGCACCTTTATAATCACCCGTTATGTTGTGATGTTTGGTATCACACAAAGTGTTCCTCTGGTAATGGGAGTTGCATAATCCTTATCGTAGGAACATGTATAAGTCATGAAGAAAGCAATAGCGTAAACTAAAACAATCAAGTGCTAAGCTAACGAATGGGTCAATCAATCACATCATTCTCCTAATGATGTGATCCCGTTTATCAAATGACAACTCATGTCTTGGTTAGGAAACCTTAACCATCTTTGATTAACGAGCTAGTCAAGTAGAGGCATACTAGTGACACTATTTTGTCTATGTATTCACATGTATTATGTTTCGGTTAATACAATTCTAGCATGAATAATAAACATTTATCATGAAATAAGGAAATAAATAATAACTTTAGTATTGCCTCTAGGGCATATTTTCTTCAGCTTTAAATCGCGGAGGAGAGCATAGCCAGCTCGCGTCGATGAACCATCGGGGCCCAGGGGAAATAGCCAGGACCATTTCCCGTGGACCCTTCGCTTGAGCTTGCGTTGGTTTTCCTTGAAGAGGAAGGGTGATGCAGCAATAGTAGCGTAAGTATTTCCCTCAGTTTGTGAGAACCAAGGTATCAATCCGAGGGCTCCTCAAAAGTCCCCCCTACACAAACAAACAAAGAACTCACAACCAACCAATAAAGGGTTGTCAATCCCTTCCCCAACTAAAGTGAGATCTGATAGAGATAGTATGATAAGATAAATATATTTTTGGTATTTTATAATATAGATGCAAAAGTAAAGATGCAAATAAAAGTAGATGGAAAGCTTATATGATAAAAGATAGACCCGGGGCCATAGGTTTCACTAGTGGCTTCTCTCAAGATAGCATAAGTATTACAATGGGTGAACAAATTACGTGGGCAATTGATGGAAAGCGAATAATTATGAGATTATCTAGGCATGATCATGTACATAGGCATCACGTCCACAATAGACCGACTCCCTTTTCTACTATTACTCCACACATCGACCGCTATCCGGCCATCTAGAGTATTAAGTTCATAAGCAAGTCGATTAAGAAAAGATGACATGATGTAGAGGATAAACTCAACAATATGATATAAACCTCATCTTTTATCCTCGATGGCAACAATACAATCGTGCCTTGCAACCCCATCCTTTGGTAAGGACACAAAGATTGAACCCAAAGCTAAGCACTTCTCCCCATGGCAAGAAAGATCAATCTATAGGCCAAACAAAACTGATAATTGAAGAGACTTGCAAAATAACTCAATCATACATAAAAAATTAGGAGATTCAAATATTTCTCATAGATAAACTTGATCATAAACCCACAATTCCGGATCTCGACAAACACACTAAAAAAGTTTATCGAATAGATCCCACAAGAGAGGGGAGAACATTGTATTGAGATCCAAAAGAGAGAAAAACCATCTAGCTAATCTTGGACCAAGGTCGGGTAAACTCTCACAACTCATCGGAAGGGCTATAGTGTTGATGTAGAAGCCCTCCTGGTGATTCCCCTGGCGGGGGGGGCTCCAAGATGGGATCTCGCGGATACATAAGGTTATGGCGGTGGAAATTGTTCTTGTTGGTCTGGATGTTTTTCGGGTGGTGGTTATATAGGAGGAAGAAATCGTGGGTGGCCCTCGAGGGGCCCGGGAGGGGAGGCGCGCCGGGAGGGGTGGGGCGCCCTCCTATCTCCTGCCCCTCGTTTTTGACTTGCACTCCAAGTTCTCCGGATCATGTTCATTCCAAAAATCACGCTAAAGGTTTCATTCCGTTTGGACTCGGTTGATATTCCTTTTCTTGAAATTGAAATAGGCAAAAAATCAACAATGGTGGGCCTCCGGTTAGTAGGTTAGTCCCAAAAAGTTAAAAGTAAAATAAATATAAACATCCAAAAGGGGTAATATAATAGCATGGAACAATCAAAATTATAGATGTTGGGCGATCAGGACCTCAAATCCATCGGCGATGGACAAAGAGAACTCCTCAGGATGAGTAGGCCACGGTGGCGGGGGACCGGTGTCCCATGTGGGCATCTTCCCCTGTTCTCTTTGCTTCTTGGGCCGTACCTTCACTTCATCAGTCTTACGGATGCCATAGAGATGGCGGAAGGTGGAAGAACGACTTGGGCCCGACGATAACCCACAAGTGTGGGGATCGCAACAACTTTCGGGTAAAGTATTCAACCCAAATTTATTGATTCGACACAAGGGGCCAAAGAATATTCTTGAGTATTAGCAGTTTGAGTTGTCAATTCAACCACACCGGATAACTTAGTATCTGCAGCAAAGTATTTAGTAGCAAAAGTGGTATGATAATAATAGTGGTGCAAAGTAAAGATACATGTTTTTGGGTTTTTAGTAGTTGTAGTAGCGGAAAAGTAAATAAGCGAAGAACAATATATGAAAAGCTGTGGCAATGGATCGTGATGGATAATTATGGATCATTCCTCATGTAATAGTTATAACATAGGGTGATATAAACTAGCTCCAATTCATCAATGTAATTAGGCATGTATTCCGTAAATAAGCATCGTGCTTATGGAAAAGAACTTGTATGACATCTTTTGTCCTACCCTCCGATGGCAGCGGGGTCCTAGCGAAACTAAGGGATATTAAGGCCTCCTTTTAATAGAGAACGGAACAAAGCATTAGCACATAGTGAATACATGAACTCCTCAAACTACGGTCATCACCGAGAAGTATCCCGATTATTGTCACCTGGGGTTGTGGATCATAACACATAATAGGTGACTATAGACTTGCAAGATAGGATCAAGAACACAATATATTCATGAAACATAATAGGTTCAGATCTGAAATCCCTTTTTCGGGCCCTAGTGACAAGCATTAAGCATAGCAAAGTCATAGCAAATCAATCTCGAACATAGTGGATACTAGGGATCAAACCCTAACAAAACTAACTTGATTACATGGTAAATCTCATCCAACCCATCACCGAGCAAGCCTCGATGGAATTACTCACGCATGGCGGTGAATCATAAATTGGTGATGGAGGATGGTTGATGATGACGCGGGAATCCCCTCTCCGGGGCCCGGCGGATCCAATCCCCTCCCAGAGATTAGGGCTTGGGGTGGCTCCGTGTCGTAAAATACGATGAAACTTTTCTCTGATTTTTTTCCCCGAGCGTGAATATTGGAGTTGGAGTTGGGTGGTGGAGGTCCGGGGCCCCGAGATAGGGCGGCCTCTGGGGCACCTTGTCTCGTGGCGGCCTGGTCCCCCTGTTTTCTTTTCGCCCAAATTCTTATAATTCCAAAAAGTGCCTCCGTGGATTTTGGACATTCAGAACTTCTTTTCTAAACATAAAACAACATCATGGCGTTCTGGAAAAAGGTCGGTCGGGTTAGTTTCATTCAAATCATGCAAATTAGAGTCCAAAACAAGGGCAAAGTGTTTGAAAAGTAGATCGTTGAAGGCGTATCAACTCCCCAAGCAAACCTTTGCTTGTCCTAAGCAATTCAGTTGATAAACTGAAAGTGATAAAAAAAACTTTTACAAACTCTGTTTTCTTGTTGTTGTAAACATGAAAACCGGCATTCAAGTTTCAGCAAATATTATGAACTAACCATACTACAATAAACTTAGGTCTCACAATTACTCATATCAATAGCATAATCAGCTAGCGAGCCATAATAATAAAACTCGGATGACAACCTTTCTCAAAATAATCATAAATGAATAACAAAATGGTATCTCGCTAGCCCTTTAAGACCCAAAAACATAAATCGAGCACCTTTAAAGATCAAGGACGACTAAACATTGTAATTCATGGTAAAAGAGATCCATCAAGTCATACCCAATATAAACCAATAATAATGAATGCAAATGACAGTGTGCTCTCCGGGTGCTTTTAATAAGAAGGTGATGACTCAACATAAAAGTAAATAGATAGGCCCTTAGAGGGGCAAGGTTTGTAGAGGTGCGGAGCTCGATTTTAAAAAGAATTGAATAACATTTTGAGGATTTCATTTGTCAACAAACCTATGAGATGGCTGTATCTTCCATACTACATGCATTATAGGCGGTTCCCAAAAGAATGGTAAAGGTTTATACTCCCCAACCACCAACAAGCATCAATCCATGGCTTGCTCAAACAACGGTGCCTCCAACATACAACACCCAGGGGAGTTTTGTTTAATTATTTTGATTTGCTTTGATCTTTTTGGATCATGGGATGGGCATCCGTTCTGGGCCTTTCGTGAATGAGGGGTCCCTCCTCTTTAACCCACCTAGCATGGAAGATATAGGCAGCCCTAGTTGTAACATGAGCTGCTCGAGCATACAAAACAAATTTCATTTGAAGGTTTGAGTTTGGCCATACAAATTTACTTGGGCAGTAAATACCAATATAGGAAGGTATAGTGGACTCATATGGAACAACTTTGGGGTTTAAGGGTTTGGATGCACAAGGGTATTCCGCAAATGCAATGAAGGCTAGCAAAAGGCGAACGACCAAGCGAGAAGGCGACAACAGTAACATGCATTAAAATTAATTTAACAGTACAAGCATGGTAGGATATAATCTACCATGAACATAAATATCTGAAGGCTATGTTGATTTGATTCAACTACATGCGTGAACATGTGCCGTCGAGTCACTCAATTCATTCAAGGAGGATAACCCATCATACCACATCATAATCATTCTAATAGCATGTTGGCATAATAAACCATTATAACTCATAGCTAATCAAGCATGGCACAAGCAACTATAATCTCTAAATGTCATTGCAAATATTTTACTTCATAATAGCACTAAAACGATGAACTCATCATATTTACAAAAACAAGAGATGAGTTCATACCAGCTTTTCTCATCCCAATAAGTCCATCATATATCGTCATTATTGCCTTTCACTTGCGACCAAAGATGTGTATAATAATAAAGTGCGTGCATTGGACTAAGCTGGAATCGCAAGCATTCAACTCAAGAGAAACAAGGTAATATGGGCTCTAAGTTAAATAAACAATCATGCATATGAGCCACTAAATATTTTCAATAGGTCTTCTCGCCCAAAGGAAAGAAAAGAAAATAAAACTATTTACGGAAAGCTCCCAACAAGTAAGAAGAAGAAATAGAAATTTTTTGGGTTTTCATTTTAATTACTACTACAAGCATGGAAATTAAACTAACTAATTTTTTGGTTTTCTTAAGGTTTATCAAACACACAAAAGAAAACTAGAAAAATTTAAACTAGCATGGATAATACAATGAAAGAGTATGAGCACCGGACTAGGTGTGAACATGAATGTAAAGTCGGTGAAAATCATACTCCCCAAGCTTGGCTTTTGGCCTAAGTTGGTCTAATACCAAGGATCTTTGGCTGATATCCATAAGTGAAACGGTTGTCTTGAGGGCGGCAAGCCTCTGACTGCGTGTTGGGACTGCCTCCCCCCCTCGTATTGTGCTTCCTCCCGGTGACAACATATCTTCCTTTGCCGATAATCAAAAAGGTAGGGAGTAGGAAAAAAATGAGGACGACGTTGGTCTATCATTGATTAGTCGATAATGGAGGAATTGTTCATTCCTCTCGAAAATGATGATTAAACATAGCTTCTTTATCCAAATAAACAGGAGGTAAAATCATATCCCCTCTCGTGGGGCTATATTAAGATAATTAGCCACCGGGTTATAAATTCCTCAAATAAATCTCACTTTTCTATTTTCGCAACCTCGTGCAACTATTGCCCCCAAGTTATAACCTTTATAACCCGAAACCGCTCTCTTGGGACACAGATCGGGACACACATGTGACAAGCTTCGTCTTTTTAATGATCTACCAATAAAAGAGCAAAATAATGTATGGGAAAATGAATGCTCCCTATGGTAGCTTGTTATGTCCTAGATTCTCCCAGTAATACTAGCAATAAAATCTCTAAATTCAGATTTGCGAGGATCATTAATATTACCCTTGGGGAGTTTGCAAGCAGTTGTGAAATTCTCTAAATCCATGGTATAAGATGTATCATAAATATCAAACATGACACTAGGAGATTACCGTCATTATATTGGAACCTCCGCACAAAGAATCGTCAATTGATATCGAGGACACTTATCTTGTAAAAGTCCTCCATCGGCATTACCCTTCGTCAAATTCCTCCTTGAACCTGCCGACCATAAAATCATCGGATGGCCACTCACAAGCCCGTAATTTCGTCCCTCGGCAATTCAACATCTTGCTCACGTATAGCAATCCTTGGCCCTTTCTTTGGAGGAACCACCTTGGTACATTCTTCTAAGCATAATTCTTTTCTGAAAATTTCTGAAATTTTAGTAACTTCAAAATAAAGGGAATAAAACTAAACAAGATTGATAGCAACTTCTCCTACAAGTGCCTAGGCCTATATCATGCATTAGAATTGCTTGGGACCTCAAAATTTTAACATGCAAGCTCAAGAACATGGTCACCTATGCAGCAAAATTTGCAATGAATAAAGCACTAGAACAAAAAACTAATTGGACCAATGGAGGGTCACATACCAAAACAATCTCCCAAAGCAGTTTGTGAATGGAGCTTTGAGCAAGGAGATCGAAAAACACAAAATGAGCTAGAACTGTGCTTGGCTGGATGGGATTTTTTGGGTAGAAGATGAAGTGTGTGGGTCTGGCATAAGTGGAGGGGCCAGGGCCCGAGACGGGGGCGTGCCCTATGGGGAGGCGCCCTCACTCTCTGGCCTGGTGGTTGCCCCTCCTGCATGTTTTAGTGCCTAAAATCCTCAAATATTCCGAAAAAATCATACTAAATTTGGGGCATTTGGAGCACTTTTATTTTGGACTATTTTTTAATGCACGGATAATTAGAAAACAGACGGATAATACTATTTTGCTTTATTTACTAAATAATAAAAGTAAAAAATCAGAAGGTTGTGCCTTCTAGTTTCATCCATCTCGTGATCATCAAAATGAATCCACTAACAAGGTTGATCAAGTCTTGTTAAAACTCATTCGAATAACACGGAACGGAGAAATTTGAATAACACTAAGTTACCTCAATGGGGATATGAAAATCCCCAACAATAAGAATATCATTTTTCTTGGGTGGGAGGAAATTCAAAACCTCAATAATAATATTGGAACTTTCCAATAGAATTGATGCTATGAACTTGAGATTGTTTCCTCGGAAAGTGTACCATATGCTCATTACCATTAACATGAAAAGTGACATTGCCTTTGTTGCAATCAATAAAGCCCTGCAGTAAAGAAAAGGTCTACCAAGGATAATAGACATACTATTGTCCTCGGGAATATCAAGAATAACAAAGTCCGTTAAGATAGTGACATTTGCAACCACAGGCACATCCTCACAAATACCGAATTATAGCATTGATTTATCACCATTTGCAAAGATATTTCAGTAGGTGTCAACTTATTCAATTCAAGTCTATGATATAAAGAGAGGCATAACACTAACACGGCTCCAAGATCACATAAAGCAGTTCTAACATAATTTCTTTTAATAGAGCATGGTATAGTTGGTACCCGGATCTCCAAGTTTCTTTTATTCCACCCTTAAAAGTGTAATTAGCAAGCATGGTGGAAATTTCAGCTTCGGTATCTTTCTTTTATTTGTAATATATCCTTCATATACTTAGCATAAGGTTTACTTTGAGCATATCGTTAAGGCATACGTGAAAATAGGTCTAATCATTTCAAAAGCGCTCAAAATCCTCTCATCCTTACTTGGATGGTTTAGGAGGAAAGGGCATGGGTTTGAACCCATGGTTCTCTTCTTTCTGCTTCCTAGCAACAAAATCTCTCTTATCATAACGTTGATTCTTTGATTGTGGGTTATCAAGATCAACGAGTTCAATCTCTACATCTTGTTTTTGCTAGGTTGAGCATCAACATGAACATTATCATTAACATTATCACTAGGTTCATGTTCATCACGATTGTGTTCAGCATCATAAATAGAAATATCATTGGGATTCTCGGTGTGTCTAAGTAGGTTCACTAGAAGCATGCAAAGTCCTATCGTTTTCTTTTTCTTCTTTTTAGAAGAACTAGGTGCCTCTAAATTATTTCTCGAGAATCTTGCTCGATTCTCTTAGGGTGGCCTTAGGATACAAAGGTTCTGAGTCATTCTACCAGTTCTAGTAGCCACTCTAACAACAAAGTCATTTTTATTATTTAATTCATCAAGCAAATCATTTTGAGCTTTGAGTACTTGCTCATTGAAGCAGCAACCATAGAAGCATATTTGCTAACGAGGTGAAGTTCATCTTTAACTCTAGCAGATTATCACTTACGTCCTATCTGAAAGCATTATTCTTTAACTCTCTACCAACATAAGCATTAAAACTTTCTTGTCTAGCCATAAAGTCATCAAATTCATCTAATTAAGCATGGCTATGAAATTTAGTAGAGGGATTTCAACTTTATCATATCTATAGAGAGAATTTACCTTTACTACGTGTTGGGTTATCAAGACAATATGGTTCTTCAACAGGTGGTATATTAAGACCATGTATTTCTTCAATAGGTATTAAATTCTTGACATCTTCAGCTTTAATACCTTTTTCTTTCATTGATTTCTTTGTCTCTTGCATATCTTCAGGACTGAGAAATAAAACACCTCTCTTCTTCGGAGTTGGTTTAGGAATAGGTTCAGGAGTTGGCTCAATTGGTTCAGGAATTACTTTAGGAACTGGCTCAGGAAGAGTCCAATTATTTTCATTAGTCAACATATTATTCAATAGTATTTCAGCTTCGTCGACTGTTCTTTCCCTGAAAACACAACCAACACAACTATCCAAGTTGTCCTTGGAAGCATCGGTTAGTCCATTATAAAAGATATCAAGTATTTCATTTTTCTTAAGAGGATGATCAGGCAAAGCATTAAGTAACCGGAGAAGCCTCCCCCAAGCTTGTGGGAGACTCTCTTCTTTGATTTGCACAAAATTATATATTTCCCGCAAGGCAGCTTGTTTCTTATGAGGAGGGAAATATTTAGCAGAGAAGTAATAAATCATATCCTGGGGACTATGCACACAACCAGGAGCAAGAGAATTATACCAAGTCTTAGCATCACCCTTTAACGAGAACGGAAATATCTTAAGGATATAATAATAGCGAGACTTCTCATCATGAGTAAATAGGGTGGCTAAATCATTCAACTTGGTAAGATGTGCCACAACAGTTTCAGATTCAAGGCCATAAAAAGGATCAGATTCAACTAAAGTAATAATCTCATGATCAACGGAGAATTCATAATCCTTATCAGTAACACAGATAGGTGAAGTAGCAAAAGCAGGATCGGGTTTCATTCTAGCATTAAGAGACTGCTGCTTCCATTTAGCTAATATTTTTTTAAGATCATATCTATCATTGCAAGCAAAGATTTCCCTAGCAGCTTCTTCATTCATAACATAACCCTTAGGAACAACAGGTAATACATAATCATTGGGAGAACCTTCATCATCACTATCATCAGTAATAGGATCTTCAGTAATTTCATTCCCCCTAACTCTAGCAAGTTGTTCATCAAAATTCACCTAATGGCAAAGTAGTATCACATACAGATAGTTTCATCATGCATAGCGAAGTGGCATCATCAATAACATCGACATATCGGAATTCATAGCGTAGCAGGTCTAGGTGTCATGAAACTTACTAATAACGAAGGAGACTCTAGTGCGAGCTAGATGGCAGTTCCTTACCTCCCTCGTAGTTGAGGCAAAATCTTGGTTTTAGCGTCTTTCAAGTTCTTCATAGTGATCAGCAGATATAAATCCCAAGTGACTCAGAGAATAGAGCTATGCTCCCGACATGGCGCGAAATTAGTCTTGATAACCCACAAGTGTAGGGGATCGCAACAGCTTCGAGGGTAAGTATTCAACCCAAATTTATTGATTCGACACAAGGGCCAAAGAATATTCTTGAGTATTAGCAGTTTGAGTTGTCAATTCAACCACACCTAGATAACTTAGTATCTGCACAAAGTATTTAGTAGCAAAAGTGGTATGATAATAATAGTAGCGGTAGCAAAAGTAAACATAAATGTGTTTGGGTTTTTGTAGTAGTTATACAGTAAGCGGAAAAGTAAATAAGCAAAGAACAATATATGAAAAGCTCATAGGCAATGGATCAGTGATGGATAATTATCTGGATGTGATTCCTCATGTAATAGCTATAACATAGGGTGATATAGAACTAGCTCCAATTCATCAATGTAATGTAGGCATGTATTCCGTAAATAATCATACGTGCTTATGGAAAAGAACTTGTATGACATCTTTTCCTACCCTCCCATGTGGGGTCCTAAGCGGAAACTAAGGGATATTAAGGCCTCCTTTTAATAGAGAACGAACAAAGCATTAGCACATGGTGAATACATGAACTCCTCAAACTACGGTCATCACCAGAAGTATCCGATTATTGTCACCTCGAGGTTGTGGATCATAACACATAATAGGTGACTATAGACTTGCAAGATAGGATCAATAACACACATATATTCATGAAAACATAATAGGTTCAGATCTGAAATCATGGCACTTCGGGCCCTAGTGACAAGCATTAAGCATAGCAAAGTCATAGCAACATCAATCTCGAGAACATAGTGGATACTAGGATCAAACCTAACAAAACTAACTTGATTACATGGTAAATCTCATCCAACCCATCACCGTCCAACAAGCCTACGATGGAATTACTCATGCGGCGGTGAGCATCATGAAATTGGTGATGGAGGATGGTTGATGATGATGGCGGCGAATCCCCTCTCCGGAGCCCGAGCGGACTCGAGATCAGCCCCGAGAGATTAGGGCTTGCGGCGGCTCCGTGTCGTAAAATCGATGAAACTTTTCTTTGGTTTTTCTCCCGACGTGAATATATGGAGTTGGAGTTGAGGCCGGTGGAGGTCGAGGGCCCACGAGATAGGGGCGCCCCTCTGTCTTGTGGGCCAGGCCCCCACGGTGTATTTATTTAGCCCAGAAATTCTTATTAATTCCAAAAAGTGCCTCCGTGGATTTTCAGGACATTCCGAGAACTTTTCTTTTCTACACATAAAACAACATCATGGCAGTTCTACTGAAAACAGCGTCAGTCTGGGTTAGTTGCGTTCAAATAAGGCAAGTTAGAGTCCAAAACAAGGGCAAAAGTGTTTGGAAAAATAGATACCTTGGAGACGTATCAAGCGTCGCCGTCGTAGGTTATGTTTAGGGGCGGGCCTTTTTTTGTTCTAATGTTCAAAATGTAGTTAAATCCTCCATGTTTATATGAAATCCGTCATGTTTTATCACGAGATCGGCCGTGTTTATGAATTCCATCTTGGCTGTTGAAAACTAGTTTAAAATATGTCGAGATCTTTGTTGGATGTCGATCTCCCATCCATGTCCATGGGGATGGACCCCCCTATCCTTGGCGGGATGGGAGGTTTTACTCGATTGGAGCTGCCTAAACAAATTTGTCCCTTAAACACCCAGCAGATAGCATGATGACGGACATGTCCTTTGACTCCCTATTTTTTGTTCATGCAACTATGTTCCTCACTTTCCTCACTTTTTCTTATATGTCTGTCACATGCATGTGATTGGTGGAGAGAGAGAGGAAAGAAAGAAATAAGAAACAAAAAGTGCTCTATGGGGGCCAATCCTATGTGGCGAGCGAGGACCACTTGCGGGACACGTCGGGTGTCGGTGTCAAAACGGCGGATCTCGGGTAGGGGTCCCGAACGTGCGTCTAAGGCTAATGGTAGCAGGAGGCGGGGCGATGTTTACCAGTTCGGGCCTCTCGATGGAGGTAATAACCTACTTCACTGCGATTGATCTTGATGATATGAGTATTACAAGATTGATCTACCACGAGATCGTGAGGCTAAACCTAGAAGCTAGCCTATGATTATGATTGTTGTTGTCCTCTGGACTAAACCCTTGATTTATATAGACCTTTGGAAGGGGCTAGGGTTACCGATCGAGGTTGAGAGGGAGATCTATATAACCGAATTGCCAAGCTTGCCTTCCGCATAGAAGAGTCCCATCGGATGGGGACGAAGTCTTCAGTCTTGTATCTTCATAGTCAACAGTCCGGCCAAGTATATAGTCCATTATCAGAGACCCTCTAATCGGGACTCCTCGGTAGCCCCTGAACCAGGCTTCAGCGATGAGTCCGGCATGCAGATTGTCTTGACATTGCAAGGCGGTTCCTTCTCCAAATACTCCATAGAAGATTTTCCACACAAGGATCGTGTCCGCTCACGCAAAACAAATTCCACATACTGTAGAGCACAATATTCCATAAATCTAATCGCTAACAACTTTTCATAGCGACATCACGCCATGGCCCGGTCATTATTTGAACCGTTTTCTCAACCGACTCGCACACATTGCGATCGTGTCCCTTATCACGGATTCTCATCAATCTGGTGTGGGTAACAACTCGCCATCAATCGCGGCTTGGGGAATAAGCGATTTCTAGAGGCAAGTGGGAAGGCGCCTGATTTCTACGCCTTTATAAAGGGATAAGTATTCCTCTTTTTCTGCATATACTGTTGGGAGCGTTGCAGAAAATTAAAATTTTTCTCGGTTTCACCAAGATCGATCTATGAGTTCATCTAAACAACGAGTTACGAGAGAGTTTGCATCTACATACCACTTGTAGATCGAAATGCAGCGTTCAGTGGTGATGATGAAGGCGTTCCCAACGTGATTCCGATCACCGATGACCAAGTGCTGAATGGACAGCACCTCCGCGTTCAACACACGTGCGGAACGGCGTCTCCTCGTCTTGATCCAGCAAGGAGGAAGGAGGTTGAGAAGACAACTCAATGGCAGCCTGACGGTGGTCGAGATGGAGTGTTGTTCTCCGGCAGAGCCGCCAAGCTCACGCGGAGGAGGAGGTGTTGGGAGGGAGGGGCTCGCCTTCAATGGTGTGTGCAGCCCTCCCTCCACCCCTATTTATAGGGAAGGGAGGAGGGGCCGGCCCCTCTAGATGCATCTAGAGGCGGCGGCCAGGGAGGGGCTTGCCCCCAAGCAAGGCGCCCCTTAGGGTTCCCCTCAACCCTAGCACATGGGCCAAGGGGGGGTGCGCCCAGCCACTGGGGCTGGCCCTTACATGGCCAAGTGGCCGAAAGTGGCCCCTCCCGGTGGTCCTCCGGAACCTTTCCAGTGGACCCTCCATAAACCCGATATGACCGAAACTTTTCGGTGTCCGTTTGTGACTTCCCATATAAATCTTTACCTCCGGACCATTCCGAACTCCTCGTGACGTCAGGATCTCATCAGGACTCAAACAACATTCGGTAATCACATACAAGTCTTCCTATTAACCCTAAGCGTCACGAACCTTAAGTGTGTAGACCCTACGGGTTGGAGACATGTAGACATGACGAGGCGCTCTCGGTCAATAACCAGCAGCGGGATCTGGATACCCATGTTGGTTCCCACGCTCCTCGATGTTGTCATCGGATGAACCCGATGTCGAGGTTCAAGCAACCCGTATCTATTCCCTTTGTCGACGGTATGTTACTTGCAGAGACTTCGATCGTCGGTATCCCAATACCTCGTTTAGTCTGTTACGGCAAGTCACTTTACTCGTCCGTAATGCATGATCCGTGACCGAAACTTGGTCACTTTGAGCTCATTATGATGATGCACTACGAGTGGGCCGGTGATACCTCTCGTCATGCGGGTGACAAATCCTGTCTCGATCGTGTCAACCGCAGACACTTTCGGAGATACTGATGCACCTTTATAGTCACCCGATTCGTTGTGGCGTTTGGTACACCAAAGCATTCCCTACGGTATCCGGGAGTTACGATCTCACGGTCTAAGGAAGAGATACTTGACATTGGAAAAGCTCTAGCAAAGCGAACTACGATCTTTGTGCTATGCTTAGGATTGGGTCTTGTCCATCCGTCATTCTCCTAATGGCGTGATCCGTTATCAATGACATCGATGTCCATAGTCGAAACCATGACTATCTTGACAAGAGCTAGTCAACTAGAGGCTTACTAGGGCGTATTGTAGTCTATGTATTCACCGTGTATTATGATTTCCGGATAATCGATTTGTAGCATGAATAAAGACAATTATCATGAACAAGGAAATATAATAATAATGCTTTTATTATTGCCTCTAGGGCATATTTCAACAGTCTCCCTTGCACTAAGTCAATAATCTAGTTACATTGTGATGAATCGAACACCCATAGAGTTACGGTGTTGATCATGTTTTGCCGGAGAGGTTTAGTCAGCGGATCTGCGACATTCAGGATCCGTGTGCACTTTACAAATTTCTATGTCTCCATCTTGAACATTTTCACGGATGGAGTTGAGCGGCAACTTGATGTGCCTGGTCTTCTTGTGAAACTGGGCTCCTTGGCAAGCAATAGCTCGGTGTTGTCACGAGAAGAGTTTGATCGGCCCGACGCATTGGGTATGACTCTAGGTGGTGATGAACTCCTTCACCCAAATTGCTTCATCGCTGCCTCGAGGCTGCCATGTACTCCGCTTCACATGTAGATCCATACGGCGCTCGCTTGCAGCTGCACGCACTTCTGCTCCACCATTCAACATATACAGTATCCGGTTTGTGACTTTGAGTCATCGGATCATGTCGAAGCTAAGCGTCGGCGTAACCCTTCTGACGAGCTCTTGTCACCTCCATAACGAAACATGTCCTTTGTCCTTTTCGGTACTTCAGGATATTCTTACGCTGTCCGGTGTTCCTTGCGGGATTACTTTGGTACCTTCCTACCAAACTTACGGCAAGGTTTACATCAGTCAGGTACACAACATGGCATACATAATAGATCCTATGGCTGAGGCATAGGGATGACACTCATCTCTTCTTTATCTTTTGCCGTGGTGGGCATTGAGCTGAGCTCAATCTCACACCTTGCAATGAGGCAAGAACCCTTTCTTGGACTGATCCATTTGAACTTCTTCAAAATCTTATCAAGGTATGTGCTTTGTGAAAGACCTATGGGTCTCGATCTATCTCTATAGATCTTGATGCCTAATATATAAGCACTTCTCCAAGGTCCTTCATTGAAAACACTTATTCAAGTAGGCCTTAATGCTGTCCAAGAATTCTATATCATTTCCCATCAAAAGTATGTCATCTACATATAATATGAGAAATGCTCTGAGCTCCACTCACTTTCTTGTAGCGGGCTTCTCCATAAGTGCGCATAAACTAACACTTTGATCATTTCATCAAAGGAATGTTCCAACTCGAGATGCTTGCACCAGTCCATAAATGGATCTTGGAGCTTGCATACTTTATCGACATTCTTAGGATCGACAAAACCCTCGGCTGCATCATATCAGCTCTTCCTTAAGATATTCGTTAAGGAGCTGTTTTGGCGTCCATCTGCCATATCTCATAATCATAGTATCGGAATTGCTAACATGATTGGACGGACTTAAGCTTCGCTACGGGAGAAAGTCTCATCGTAGTCAATCCCTTTAACTTGCCGATAACCCTTAGCGACAAGTCGAGCTTTATAGATGGTGACATTACCATCCGCGTCCGTCTTCTTCTTAAAGATCCATTTGTTTTCTATCGCTCGCCGATCATCGAACAAGTCGGTCAAAGTCCACACTTTGTTTTCATACATGGATTCTATCTCGGATTTCATGGCTTCTAGCCATTTGTTGGAATCTGGGCCGCCATCGCTTCTTCATAGTTCGAAGGTTCACCGTTGTCTAACAACATGATTTCGGGACAGGGTTGCCGTACCACTGCAGTGCGGGCGTGTCCTATGGACCTCTGATTCGTGTAACTTGATCCGAAGTACCTTGATCATCATCATTAATTTCCTCTTGAGTTGGTGTAGGCATCACGGAACACTTTCTGAGCTACTACTATCTGTTCAAGAGGTAGTACTTCATCGAGTTCTACTTTCCTCCCTTCTTCTTTGAGAGAAACTCTTTTCGAGAAAGGTTCCGTTCTTGGCAACAAAGATCTTGCCCTCGGATCTTAAGTAGAAGGTATACCCAATGGTTTCTTTAGGGTATCCTATGAAGCATTTTTCCGACTTGGGTTCGAGCTTTTCAGGTTGAAGTTTCTTGACATAAGCATCGCATCCCCAAACTTTTAGAAGCGACGGCTTAGGTTTCTTCCCAAACCATAATTCATACGGTCGTCTCAGCGGACTTAGGCGGTGCCCTATTTAAAGTGGTATTTCTAGGCGTATCCCCAAAATGATAGCGGTAAATCGGTGAGACATCATAGACGCACCATATCCAATAGAGTGCGATTACGACGTTCGGACACCGTTACGCTGAGGTGTTCGAGCGTGAGTTAGTTGAAACGATTCCACATTTTCTTAAGTGTGTACCAAATTCGTGACTTAAATATTCTCCTCCACGATCGATCGTAAGAATTTTATCTTCGGTCACGTTGATTCTCTACTTCATTCTGAAATTCCTTGAACTTTTCAAAGGTCTCGGACTTGTGTTTCATCAAGTAGACATACCCATATCTACTCAAGTCATCATGAGAGTGAGAACATAACGATATCCTCCATGAGCCTCAACGCCATTGGACCGCAACATCGGTATGTATGATTTCCAAAAGTTGGTTGCTCGCCCATTGTTCCGAGAACGGAGTCTTGGTCATCTTGCCCATGAGGCATGGTTCGATGTGTCAAATGATTCATAATCTAAAGACTCCAAAAGTCCATCAGATGGAGTTCTTCATGCGCTTGACACCAATGTGACCAAAGGCCAGGCCACAAGTATGTGGGACTATCGTTATCAACTTTACATCTTTTGGTATTCACGCTATAAACATGTGTAATACTACGCCGAGATTCATTAAGAATAAACCATTGACCATCGGAGCATGACCATAAAACATATCTCTCATATAAATAGAACAACCATTATTCTCGGATTTAAATGAGTAGCCATCTCGATTAAACGAGATCCGATACAATATTCATGCTCAAACTTGGCACCAAATAACAATTATTAAGGTTCATAACTAATCCGTAGGTAAATGAAGAGGTAGCGTCGACGGCGATCACATCGACTGAACCATTCCCGCGCAGTCGTCACCTCGCCCTTTGCCGCTCGCTTATTCCGCAGCTCCTGCGTGAGTTACAAATATGAGCAACGGCACCGTATCAAATACCGGAGTTACTACGATCGGTAAGTACACATCAATTACATGTATATCAAATATACCTTTGGTGTTGCGCCTTCTTGTCCGCTAAGTATTTGGGGCGTTCCGCTTCAAAGGACCCTCCCTGCAATAAAAGCACTCGTCTCGGTTTGGGTCCATTCTTTGACTTCTTCCCGCAACTTGCTTACGGCGGCAACCTCCTTGCCGCCTTCTTGAAGTTCTTCTTGCCCTTGCCCTTCTTGAACTTAGTGGTCTTATTGACCATCAACACTTGATGTTCTTTCTGATTTCAACCTCGGTGACTTCAGATAGAGAACACTTCAGAATGGTCTTTACCATCCCCGCATGTTGTAGTTCATCACAAAGCTCTTGTAGCTTGGTGGGAGCGATCGAGGATTCTCAATGACCGCCTCATCGGGAGGTTAATATTCACTGGGTCATACGGTTGTGCAACCGATATCTTCGAATGTGCTCACCGATGTAACTGTTTTCTCCATCTTACAACTATAGAACTTGTCGGAGATGTCATATCTCGACCAGGCGTGAGCTTGGAAACAAGTTTCAGCTCGAACATCTCATATGCTCCGTGATGCTCAAACGCTTTTGGAGCCCGGTTCTAAGTCTAAAGCATGCCGCATCGAACGAGGGAGTAATCATCACACGAGACGCCAAGCATTCATAATGTCTTGGTTCTTCTGGACGGGAGCGCCACCTAGCGGTCCTTCTAGGACATATTGTTTCTCGCAGCTATGAGGATGATCTCAAGTTCCGGACCCAGTCCGTAGATAGTTGCTACCGCATCTTTCAGCTTGGTTTTCTAGGAACGCTTGAAGTTCAAGTTGACATGAGCGCTGGCCATTTGATCTACAAGACATATCATTCAAAAGTTTTAGACTAAGTTCATGATAATTAAGTTCATCTAATCAAATTATTTAAATGAACTCCCACTCAGATTAGACATCCCTCTAGTCATCTAAGTGTTACACGATCCGAGTCGACTAGGCCGTGTCCGATCATCACGTGAGACGGACTAGTCATCATCGGTGAACATTCTCATGTTGATCGATCTTCTATACGACTCGTGTTCGACCTTTCGGTCTCCGTGTTCGAGGCCATGTCTGTACATGCTAGGCTCGTCAAGTAAACCCTAAGTGTTTTGCGTGTAAATCTGTCTTACACCCGTGTATGTGAACGTAAGGATCCATCACACCCGATCATCACGTGGTGCTTAGAAGCTGACTTAACTTTAGCAACGTGCACGCTAGGGAAACACTTCTGAAATTGTTAAGGGATCATCTTATTTACTACCGCGTTCTAAGTAAACAAGATGTATAACATAATAAACATCACATGCAATTATATAGTAGTGACATGATATGGCCAATATCATAAAGCTCCATTGATCTCCATCTTCGAGGCTCCATGATCATCTTGTCACCGCATGACACCATGATCTCCATCATCATGATCTCCATCATTGTGCCTCCATGAAGTTGTCACGCAACGACTACTTCTACTTCTATGGCTAACGCTTTAGCAATAAAGTAAAGTAAGTTACATGCGTTCTTCAATGACACGCAGTCATACAAAATAAAGACAACTCCTATGGTCCTGCGTTGTCATACTCATCGACATGCAAGTCGTGATTCCTATTACAAGAACATGATCTCATACATCACAATATGTCATTCATCATTCATCACAACTTGGCCATATCACATCACATGACAATTGCTGCAAAAACAAGTTAGACGCCCTCTAATTGTTGTTGCATCTTTACGTGGCTGCAATTGGGTTCTAGCAAGAACGCTTTTCCTACTAATAACCACAACGTGATCTTGTCAACTTCTATTTACCCTTCATAAGGACCCTTTTCATCGAATCCGCTCCAACTAAAGTAGGAGAGACAGACACCGCCAGCCACCTTATGCAACTAGTGCATGTTAGTCGGTGGAACGGTCTCACGAAGCGCACGTAAGGTTGGTCCGGCGCTTCATCCCACAATACCGCGAAGCAAGATAAGATTAGTAGCGGCAAGTAAGTTGACAAGATCCACGCCCACAACTAAATTGTGTTCTACTCGGCAATAGAGAACTACGATAGACCTAGCTCATGATGCCACTTGTTGGGAACGCGTAGAAAATTAAAATTTTTCACGGTTTCACCAAGATCTATCTATGAGTTCATCTAAACAACGAGTTCGAGAGAGTTTGCATCTACATACCACTTGTAGATCGAGACGAAGCGCTCGAGGAGGTGATGATGAAGACGTTCCTCAACGTGATTCCGATCACCGATGACCAAGTGCTGAACGGACAGCACCTCCGCTGCTCAACACACGTGGACGGCGGCCTCCTTCGCCTTGATCCAGCAAGGAGGAAGGAGAGGTTGAGGAAGACAACTCAATGGCAGCACGACGGCGTGAGTGCGATGGAGGACTGCTCTCGAGGCTTCGCCAAGCTCACGCGGAGGAGGAGAGGTGTTGGGAGGGAGGGGCTGCGCCTTCAATGGTGTGCAGCCTCCTCCACCCTCTATTTATAGGGGAAGGAGGAGGGGCCCTCTAGATGCATCTAGAGGGGGCGGCCAGGAGGGCTTGCCCCTGCAAGGGGCGCCTTAGGGTTCCCTCAACCCTAGGCGCATGGGCCAGGGAGGTGCGCCCAGCCCACCAGGGCTGGCTGCCCCCACGCAGCCCAAGTGGCCCCGAAAGGGTGGCCCTCCGTGGTCCTCCGAACCTTCCGGTGGACCCTCCATAAACCGATATGACCAAACTTTTCCGTGTCCGCTTGACGACTTCCCATATATAAATCTTTACCTCCGACCATTCCGAACTCCTCGTGACGTCCGGATCTCATCCGGACTCAACAACATTCGTAATCACATACAAGTCTTCCTATTAACCCTAGCGCCACCGAACCTTAAGTGTGTAGACCCTACGGGTTCGGAGACATGTAGACATGACCGAGACGCTCCGGTCAATAACCAACAGCGGATCTGGATACCCATGTTGGTTCCACACTCCTCGATGTTGTCATCGGATGAACCACGATGTCGAGGGTTCAAGCAACCCCGATGCTATTCCCTTTGTCGACGGTATGTTACTTGCCCGAGACTCGATCGTCGTATCCCAATACCTCGCTTAGTCTCGTACGGCAAGTCACTTTACTCAGATCAGAATGCATGATCCCGTGACCGAACTTGGTCACTTTGAGCTCATTATGATGATGCACTACCGAAGTGGGCCCAGTGATACCTCTCCCATACGGAGTGACAAATCCTGCTCGATCCGTGTCAACCCAAGACACTTTCGGAGATACCGTAGTGCACCTTTATAGTCACCCAGTTACGCAGTGACGTTGGTACACCCAAAGCATTCCTACGGTATCCGGAGTTACACGATCTCACGGTCTAAGGAAGAGATACTTGACATTGGAAAAGCTCTAGCAAAACGAACTACACGATCTTTGTGCTATGCTTAGGATTGTCTTGTCCATCACGCCATTCTCCTAATGACGTGATCCCGCTTGTCAATGACATCCGATGTCCATAGTCGAAACCATGACTATCTGACCAACGAGCTAGTCAACTAGAGGCTTACTAGGGACGAAGTCTATGTATTCACACGGTATTAGATTTCCGGATAATATTATAGCATGAATAAAAGACAATTATCATGAACAAGGAAATATAAAATAATGCTTTTATTATTGCCTCTAGGGCATATTTCCAACACCTTTTCTTCCCTTGCCATCCATTCTACGCTTTAAAGCTCCAGCCCCGTTCTCACCTTCTCCCTCAAAAGCCATTCCAAACATGTCCCGGAGGGGAGGCAAGTGGATGGCCTCCTGTTAGGAGAACAATAATTG
>JAHIAM010000847.1:0-32865 GCA_021605205.1 Aegilops longissima
CTGGCTCTTGGCGCCTCCCTCCCTGCTACACCTCTTCCTCCTCCGTCAGTGCTTGGCGAAGCCCTACTTGAGAATCTTGCTCCTCCACCACCCATGCCGTTGTGCTGCTGCTGGAGCCATCATCATCAACCTCTCCTTCCCCTTGCTGGATCAAGAAGGAGGAGGCGTCTCCCGTCCCGTCGTGTGTTGAGCAGCGGAGGTGCCGTCCGTTCGACTTTCGGTCATCGATGATTTGGATCACGGCGATGCGACTCCGTCATCCGCGTTCTAGTGAGCGCTTCACCTGCCGATCTACAAGTGGTATGTAGATGCAATCTCTCTCCCATGACTCGTTTCTTAGATGAACTCATAGATGGATCTTGGTGAAACCGTGGGAAATTTTTAATTTTCTGCAGCGTTCTAAGAGTGGCATCATGAGCTAGGTCTATCGTAGTTCTCTATTGCAGAGTAGAACACAATTTTGTTGTGGGCGTAGATCTTGTCAACTTGCTTGCATACTAGTCTTATCTTGCTTCAGCGGTATTGTGGGATGAAGCGGCCGGACCAACCTTACGTAAACTTCGTGAGACCGTTTCCACCGGTAACATGCACTAGTTGCATAAGGTGGGCTGGCGGTGTCTGTCTCTCCACTTTAGTTGGGCGGATTCGATGAAAAGGGTCCTTATGAAGGGTAAGTAGAAGTTGACAAAAATCACATTGTGGTTATTAAGTAGGAAAAGCGTTCTTGCTAGGGCAATTGCAGCCACGTAAAAGATGCAACAACAATTGAGGGGCGTCTAACTTGTTTTTGCAGCAATTGTCATGTGATGTGATATGGCGAGAAGTTGTGATGAATGATGAATGACATATTGTGATGTATGAGATCATGTTCTTGTAATAGGAATCACGACTTGCATGTCGATGAGTATGACAACCGCGAGAACCATAGGAGTTGTCTTTATTTTTGTATGACCTGCGTGTCATTGAAGAGCATCATGTAAATTACTTTACTTTATTGCTAAGCGCGTTAGCCATAGAAGTAGAAGTCGTTGGCGTGACAACTTCATGAAACCGGATGATGGAGATCATGGTGTCATGCCGTGACAAGATGATCATGGAGCCCGAAGATGGAGATCAATGGAGCTATATGATATTGGCCATATCATGTCACTACTATATAATTGCATGTGATGTTTATTATGTTTATGCATCTTGTTTACTTAGAGCGGCGGTAGTAAATAAGATGATCCTTACAACAATTTCAAGAAGTGTTCTCCCCTAAGCTGCGCGCGTTGCTAAAGTTACGTCGTTTGAAGCACCACATGATGATGGGTGTGATAGATCCTTACGTTCACATAGCAGGTGTAAAACGGTTTTACATGCAAAACACTTAGGGTTAACTTGGCGAGCCTAGCATATGCAGACATGGCCTTGGAACACGGAGACGAAAGGTCGAACACGAGTCGTATGGAAGATCGATCAACATGGAGATGTTCACCGATGATGACTAGTCCGTCTCACGTGATGATCGGACCACGGCCTGAATCGACTCGGATCGTGTAACACTTAGATGACTAGAGGATGTCTAATCTGAGTGGGAGTTCATTAAAATAATTTGATTAGATGAACTTAATTATCATGAACTTAGTCTAAAGCCTTTGCAAATATGTCTTGTAGATCAAATGGCCAAGGCTCATGTCAACATGAACTAGCAGCGCGTTCCTAGAGAAAAACAAAATTTGAAAGATGATGGCAGCAACTATCTGGACTGGATTAGGAACACGAGATCATCCTCATAGCTGCTAGGAAACAATATGTCCTAGAAGGACCGCTAGGTGATGCACCGTCCCGAGAACCAAGACATTATGAATGCTTGGCGGTCTCGTCTTGATGATTACTCCTTGTTCGGTCACGGCATGCTTTACAACTTAGAGCTGGGGGCTTCAAAGCGTTTTGAGCAACACAGAGCATATGAGATGTTAGGAGCTGAAACTAGTTTTCCAAGCTCATGCCGGTCGAGAGATATGAAGTCTCCGACAAGTTCTATAGTTGTGAGATGGAGGAGAACAGTTACGTCAATGAGCACATACTCAAAATATCAGGTTGCTAACCACTTTGTCCCATTGGACATAAACCTCCCAGACGAGGCGGTCATTGGCAGAATCCTTGATCGCTCCCACCAAGCTACAAGAGCTTTGTGATGAACTACAATATCTGGGGGATGGTGAAGACCATTCCTGAGTATTCTCAATCTTTGAAGTCAGCGAGAGGTTGAAATCAGAAAAGAACATCAAGTGTTGATGGTCAATAAAACCACTAAGTTCAAGAAGAAGAAGGAAAGAAGAACTTCAAGAAGGGCGACAAGGATGTTTGCGCGCCCGGTAAGCAAGTTGCGGGAAGAAGTCAAAGAATGGACCCAAGCCTGAGGCAGAGTGCTTTTATTGCAAAGGAAGGGCCCTTTGAGGCGGAGCCCCCAAATACTTAGCGGACAAGAAGGCCGGCAACACTAAAGGTATATTTGATATACATGTAATTGATGTGTACCTTACCGATTACTCGTAGTAACTCTGGGTATTTGATACGGTGCGTCGCTCATATTTGTAACTCTGGCGGGAGGCGCGGAATAAGCGGAGGCTGGCGAAGGGCGAGGTGACGATGCTTGGCGTCGGGAATGGTTCAAGAATTCGATGTGATCGCCGTCCATTGCGCTACCTCTACATTTACCTCGGGATTAGTTTTAAACCTCAATAATTGTTATTTGGTGCCAAGTTTGAGCATGAACATTGTATCGAGGATCTCGGTTAATCGAGATGGCTACTCATTTAAATCCGAGAATAATGGTTGTTCTATTTATATGAGAGATATGTTTTATGGTCATGCTCAGATGGTCGATGGTTTATTCTTAATGAATCTCGAGCGTAGTATTACACATATTTATAGTGTGAATGCCAAAAGATGTAAAGTTGATACGATAGTCCCACATACTTGTAGCCTTTGTGTAAAATCCCAAATTTCCTATTTGGAATGTTTTACAATTATAGCTAAGTACATCTACCGAACTGTTTGAATTTGAATGCCATTTGAAGTTTCAAAAGAGTTTTGAGTTTTCAAATTTGAAGCCAAACTATGGCAAGTGAGGATCATTTCAAAAACTAAGCTGATAAATACTTGAGCAAAAGTATGAGAGGAGTAAACATGACACTCCAAAAGTATCAGAAAATAATGCCTTGAGTTTTGAATTCAAACTTGAGTTTTATGGGAATTTGAAGCCATGAATTATTATAAAGTTTGGATTTGCCTTTGGAAAATGTTCAAATGATAGGAATATTCCCTGATCATTTGGTATATATATGTCCTATATAAAATATTTATATTTTATAAGTTATCTCTGTTTTATTATTATTAAAAAAGCCCCCGTGACCCAACTTGGCAAGGAGCCACTTGCACAGCCCACCGGCCGGCCCGGAGGCCCGACCCAGTGACCAATAGCAGCCAGGCCACCTCGCCCGAAACCTTTCCGGCTCGTCGCCAAACCGCGCACCCCTCTCTCTCTCTGCCGAAGCGGACCCCTCCTCCTTGACCCCTCGCCCGACTTCATGGCGCCGCCTTGCCGATCGCGGATCAAGGCGGATCAGGATCAAATCCCCTCGATTCACCTGGCAAGGTGAGGCCCCCTCTATAAGCCCCCTCCTTTACCCCATTCCTCCCTTGCCCCTCAGCGAACCACCTCCTCCCTCGCTCACCTGACCTATGGACCTACCCGGCTTATGCTGGTGCCATTGCCTGCCGCCATCGCCCTAGCCCTCCCACAGGCTTCGCGGACTCCACGAGCGCTTCCCGAGCCCACGTCCGCACCAGCCGAGCACCCGCCGACTCCACCAACCACCGTGGCCTAACCCCACCTCATGCATGCCGCGCCGCCGCTGCCATGAAACTCGATGATCACCGGACTCCATCGCCGTCTCGATCTCACATCCACAGCTGGATTAGAAACACCCAGAAGAATAAGTTCTTTAATAAAAACCGGTTCGACGGTTTAGTTCGGTTTAAATTTTAGGTAGGGTTTATTTTATTTAGATCGGCCCGACTCGTTTAACCCTAGGCCCATTTTAGTTATATTACGCGCAGTGCACTAGTTAGGCCCATTTAGTTGTTTTTCTTTATTTCCGTTTTTCTGTTTTAACAGAATAGTTCCAGATTTGAAAAATTCATAACTTTTATTCTACTCAATATTTTTGAGTGATTCTTTTTTGTTGGTTTGCAAATTTTCTATAGTTTCTGTAGAAAATATATTTAGCTATGTTAAAATTATTTATAATTGCTTTAATTTAGTTTTAGTCAGAATAGTAAATCTGTTATAACATGAGTTAGGAAAATTATTTTTATATGATTCTTTTTGTCCCAACTTTATTTTGACATTACCTAACCATAGGAATTAATTTGGGTATTTTAGGATTAATAAAAAATTAGTTTTAAGCAGAATTTTGTTAATCCTAATTAATTAACTAGCTACTGTTTTCCTATTATTTTAATTAGTAAATCAATTTATTTTTCACATGTGATTGATTATTCTAGGATAGTTTCTGTCACTTTATAGGATGAACTTTTATTTATAATAAATAAAACTTTTATTTTATTTTTCTTAATAGAAATTGGATTAGGCCTAATAGGAGTTTCATAATAGATTTTAAATTGATTCTTTTTGCTCCTAGTTACTTAATGAAATCTTTTCTGTTAAGTTAACAAAAACTCATGCTTAGGTTATGTTGAGAAATTTTTTGTTATATAAAACTATTTTTAGTTGTTGCTTGAAGTAGGAAAAACTTGAGTTGGTTTTTCTTTGAGTTTTCCCTTTGGGTTTTGATTTGTTTGTTTGGTGTGTTATGTTACTATGCTAGTGTATTATGTGATCCTATGGTATATGCTTATTGTGATTATTGTTTGTCTCGGTATTGTTTCGGGTGGGAAGCTTGCTACTCTGAGTCTTTAGCTACGAGGATCATCGACAATGCAAGTCTTGATCATGTTATTTCAATACCTATGATTTTGTGCATTAGAAATTATACCACCCCACCATGCATCACGATAGTTGAAAAATTGAAGTTACAATCTTGAGTAGTATCATGTGGTAGGATGAACCAATTCCCTTGTTACCATGACCCGGGACAAGTAGTTATTTTGCTATGCTCGTGAAGCGGGTTTTGGTTGAGTGAAATTCATAAGTAAGATGTGAGAGTCAATGATGATGACAACCCATGAACTACAATGATCGGGATGGACTTGAAATTCACTCTTGGGTGGAGGGGCAGGTTGACGGGCACCTGGAGAACCCGATTGGTTGGCGGGATGCATGGAGAAGTGCCATGACATCTTGCGGAAAGCTTCACCCAGCCATGAAGAGACGGATGGATGCCCCATTGACGGAAGCTTACTGCATGCAGACATAAGCCATTATGGGCTCTGGCTGGGTCAACCCTAGTAGTGGCGTTGGCTGGGCCATACTCTGAGATGTAGAAGAGCGGTAGGATTGGATGGGTACGCAGCGTTAGCGAGAGGAACTCTTTGGAAGACCACTGTTTCATTAGTCCGTCGTCAAACACCATGAAGTGCGAAGACTTAAAAAGGAGAATGATTCTTGCGGGTAAAGTCATAAACCTCTGCGAGAGAGTTAAAGATCTAATCGATTAGCCATGTCCCGATTCACGGACAATTTGAGCCTCTGGAACTTGGAAGTATTGAAATCTCAACACTAAAACTAATAAGTTAATTTGAGGGGTTATGACTTAATAATTTGGGAATGAGACATTGGTTGGCGGAACCATCTCAATAACTACCAACAATTATGTAGGATTTGCAAGCAAGTCCCTTGTAGTAGGATAAAATTGGCTTTTAGAAAATGATGAAACTTAGAGCCCCATAGCCAAAATGCATATAGTGTTAGTAACTTTATTATTGTTATTCTCTTCATGACTTGCGAGCTTATTCAAAAAAGCTGACCTACTGCAACTGCAACGTCTTATGTTGCGCGATTTATTCGATCGAGGTGAGGCTACGCTCAGCACTTAGCGATTGCCCTTTAGGTCGGATGGACTCGCTTTTAAATCTCACGCTTCGCAGCATTAGTAGTTTATTTCTCATGAGTTGGCCTTAGGCGAATTTATTCTCTTGTAATAAAGACTCTATATGAGAATCGTAATAATAAATTCAGGTGTGATTGAACTTTGATTATTTCATCGATGTCTTTGTGAGTACTAGCATGATCTTGGGATGGTACAAACTGGAAGATTTGACGATTCTGGGTCAGGTCGCTCTGAGATGGTATCGAGCACACTTGACCGTGAGATCGTAACCCCTAGGATCGGGAAAGCCATAGGAAGAGACTATTTACTTTATATCCTTATCATTCCGTAATTCTCCCTATTCAATTGACTCCTCTCCGATTTTCAACATTCTAGATGGCCGTCGAGTTCACCCCAGTTTGCTACGGAGTTTTGCGGCCAGAGAGACAATGCCCTTGGCGGAAGCTGGTCGAGATGGTGAAGAAGCTGAAGATTGCTCGCCCTCGATCAGGAAGCCAACCAATGCACTTAAGCGGACACCGCTACGGATTGAAGTGCATATTCAGGGGAGAACCTTGGAACATCTGAGCCAATTGACTTTGAGTTCACCGACTTCAAGCTGGATCATCGGAAGGGACATGGCGATCTATCGTGCCCTTGGACATCTCCGAGGAAGTCTGAGGCGAGCTTCGATCCCTCGAGACCTCGCCATGGTTTCTCGGGGCAGAGAATGGAGATATCATCCGTGCCGTGTGAGGCGACTCCCTCTCTCTTATATCCGGGACTTGGAGTGTCTCCTCGGAAGCGGGAGATTCGGACTGCCCGTAACTTCGAAGGTACACAGGAGGCTGTTGTTCCGTGACTGGGCTGGAGGAGAAAGCTGCATGAGACTTCCTTAACCATGAGGAAGAAATCGCGGACTTCATGGAAGAGTCGACGACCTGAAGATGAAGCTTGCGCAATTGAGGAAAAGATGGACTTGGGAGGGACCTTTTCGAGTGGAGATGATGGACCTCGTGAGAGCAATGATCAGGATTATGAAGGGAGTTCCTTTGGAGGAAGCCGCAGGGAGGAGCGCCTAGCAGAGGACACCACCGGAGGACATCGCACAGAAGGGCGCAAGGAATTGTCGATGAAGACTTTTGAGTGCGACCACCATGTTATTTTACTTTTCATCGATCGGTTAGGTCGTTATTTTCGATTAGTCATGAGCTTTTGTATGTCGAGATTGAACCATGTTTGAGTGGAATGAATAAATGATTGGTGTGTTTATGTTTGTGCATTCATATGGGTAGTGTTATTAGACCATTGTTCTATTCTAATTTTCTCATCCACCCCAAAACACGGATGCCTCAAGGGCGTGACCCGGTCTCAACTTCCCGCGGAGCTCACCCAGCTGCTCGACCAGCGAGAATGCCATCATGCGGATGCTCATTGAGAATCGAACAACAACAACAATCCACCACCGCCACCACCACCACTGTGACAACTTGCTTCGATTCACGAGGCTGAATCCGCGGTGTTCTCTAGCAACCTTGCCGACGATTGTGGCCGACGATTGGCTCCATAAGATCGGAAGAGAGTTAATCCATTGTTGAGATGTGATCGAGAAGGTCGCTTTGCACTTTATCAACTTGATGGACCTGCAGCTTCTTGGTGGGAGAACTACACCACCACTTATCCCATCGGCACCATCACATGGGATCAGTTCAGCAGAGCTCCACTTAGCTCATGTTTCAGTGGGAGCCATGAGTGCGAAGAAGCGTGAGTTCACGCAACCGCCGGGGAGAACCGTCTTGTGGCCACGATGCGTGGATGAGATTCAGCAAGTTAGCCGCTATGCCCACGATGATGTGGCCCGCAGATGCATAAAGCAGGAAAAGTTTCTCGAGGACTCAGCGACGAGCTGGGAATGCAGCTTATGGTGGCTACTTTAGCCAACTACCCGCAGCTGGTAGACAAGGCCATCATACTTGAAGGCAGAAGCAGCAGATTGAAAGCATGGCGGAGAGTGCAGATGAGGAAGCACAACTCGAGAGCTCATTGAAGCCCGGTATGCCCCCATACTCGGAGGGCATACCCATCACAACCATGGAGGACATAACCATGGGCAATGGAACAACCGCAGCAGGACAACAGGTCGGGCAATGGAAATGGCAATGGAAGGTAATGGTAATCGGCATCGTCCTGCCCGACTCCGAAGGATCAGGTCACATGACCTGCTTCAAGTGCGGAAGACAGGGCACTATGCCACCACTGCGGAGGCCAAGCGGAAGGAAGACGGCAATGGAGCTCGGTGAAAGCCCAACCCTTTCCCTCGTGCGGGTGAACCACATTGGCGTGGAGGGCGTCTATGATCAACGGAACTTTGTGGTTGGTAAGTTTTATTGAATTCACGTTCGGTTTGGTACTCTTTGATTACGGTGCAGCGCATTCATTCATATCAAGGGTAGTTGTGGAAAATGCAGGTTGCCTAAAACATGAAACCCCCCTTGGCGTCAGTTCCAGCGGGAGGAGAAATGATGGCAGTTAGGCTGTCATGCAACCCTCAACATTGGGAACCATAAATTTCCCGAGACCTCATAGTGTTGAAACCGGACCTTGGATGTAATCCTAGGCATGGATTAGTTGGAAGTTTGAAGGAAACATAGGCGTGGCGCAAGTCTATTCTGCTCACCACCAGGGCAGAAAGGATCAAGTATGTATCGAGGCGTGGCAGATGAAAGAATCAGGTGAATTCCCTCACAGGGGATATACGGAAGAAGTGCCGATGGTACAAGATTTTCCCGATGTGTTTAGGAGAATTACGAAGTGCTGCCGAAGACGGGGACATTGAATTTCTGATTGAGTTATTGCTGACCTTACAGCCCCAATATCAAGAGACCTTATGGGATGCCACCAAGCGATGTTGAAAGAGATCAAGGATCAAATTAATGAGTTATTGGAGAAAAGAATATATTGGCCAAGCTCATCACTGGAGGGAACCGAGTTCTTTTTGGTAGAGAAGGATGGAAGCTTGAGGTGGAGGAAATATGCCCTAGAGGCAATAATAAAGTTATTATTTATTTCCTTATATCATGATAAATGTTTATTATTCATGCTAGAATTGTATTAAGCGGAAACATAATACATGTGTGAATACATAGACAAGCAGTGTCACTAGTATACCTCTACTTGACTAGCTTCGTTAATGAAGATGGTTATGTTTCCTAACCATAGACATGTGTTGTCATTTGATTAATGGGATCACATCATTAGGAGAATGATCTGATTGACTTGACCCATTCGTTAATACTAGCACTTGATCGTTTAGTATATTGCTGTTGCTTTCTTCATGACTTATACATGTTCCTGTAACTGTGGATTATGCAACTCCGTTTACGGAGGAACACTTTAGGTGCTACCAAGCGTCCTAGCATAACGGGTGATTATAAAGGTACTACAGGTGTCTCCAAAGGTACATGTTGGGTTGGCGTGTTTGAGATTAGGTTTTGTCACTCCGATTATGGGAGAGGTATCTCTGAGCCCTCTCGGTAATGCACATCATTATAAGCCTTACAAGCAATGTGACCAATGAGTTGGTTACGGGATGATGCATTACGAGCAAGTAAAGAGACTTGCCGTAACGGATTGAACTAGGTATTGGATCTCGGCGATCGAATCTCGGGCAAGTAACATACCGATGACAAAGGAACAACGTATGTTGTTATGCGGTTTGACCGATAAAGATCTTAGTAGAATATGTAAGAGCCAATATGGGCATCGAGGTCCCGCTATTGGTTATTGACCAAGAATAGTTCTAGGTCATGTCTACATAGTTCTCGAACCCGTAGGATCCATGGCTCAAGGTTTCGATAGCAGGTTATATTATGAGTTTATGAGTTTTGATGTACCGAAGGAGTTGAGTCCCGGATGAGATCGGGGACATGGCGAGAGTCTCGAAATGGTCGAGGCATAAAGGTCGATATATTGGACGACTATATTGGGAGTTGGAAAGGTTCAGAATGATTAAGTATTTTTTGAGTCTCGGAGAGTTACAGAATTGCGCGAGGAAGTATTGGGCCTTAATGGGCATGCGAGAAAAGAGAGGACTGCCTCAGGCAGGACGCGCGCCCATGGCCTAGTCCGGGTGGACTAGGGGAGAACGCACCCTTCCCTCCTCCCTTCTCTCTTGCCTTACTTATCTCCTACTCCTAATACATGGAAGGACTCCTAGTTGGACTAGGAAGGGAATCCTACTCCCAGTGGGAGTAGGACTCCCCGTCAGCGCCCTCCTGGGGCGGCCTCCTCCTCCCTCCTCCTTTATATCTCCCAGGGCAGGGGCACCCAAGGACACACAAGTTGATCTCGGATCGTTCCTTAGCCGTGTCTGGTGCCCCCCTCCACCATATTCCACGCCGGTCCTATAAATGCATGACTTAAGTGAATACTACTTCGCGGGAGAAATCATATAAATCGCGGAGCTTAGAAGCTGAAGCTTCTGCGTCGAGTGGAGCATCATCGCCGTCACTGCGCCCGTCGTCTTGTGAGGACTCATCGACACTTTGCTGGATCGGGTTAGGGGATCGTCATCGAGCTGGGACGTGTGCGAACTTCGGAAGTGCCATACGTTCGGTGCTTGGATCGGTCGGATCGTGAAGTCGAAGACTACATCAACAGCGTTGTTATAAACGCTTCGCTTTCGGTCTCTGAGTGCGTGGGCGGAACACTCTCCCCTCTCGTTGCTATACCATCACCATGGTCTTGCGTGTGCGTAGGAATTTTTGAAATTACTCGTTCCCCAACATAAAGGATGGTTGTATTGGATTATCGTCGTTGGTGACGGAAGTAACCATCAGAACAAATTACCCTCTGCCGATGATTAATGACTTGTTTGATCAGCTAGTAGGACCAAGGTATTCTCTAAGATCGATCTTGATCGAAATTATCATCGATTGAAGATCGTGAAAGGATATACCAAAACAGCATTCACTACCGGTGTGGTTTATATGAGTATACCGTCGCATGTCATTTAGATTGACTAATGCTCCTGCATACTTCGAACTTGATGAACAAGGTGTTTGTGGAATATCTCACGGACAAGTTTAAGCCGTGGTGTTCATCGATGATATATTGATTTTCTCCAAGAGGGGAAGAAGAGCATAAAAGACATTTGCGTCTAGTTCAGAGAAACTTCAAGGCTATCGAGTTGTATGCCAAGTTCAGCAAATGTGAATTTTGGCTGAAGGAAGTTGGATTTCTCGGACATGTTATTTCGGGAGAAAGGAATAGAGATTGACCCATAAAGTTGAATCGATCACCGATTGGCGGTCACCCACCTCGATCGAGGAGATCCATGAGTTTCTCGGACTCGCGAGGATATTATCGGAGGTTTATTGAGAACTTCTCGAAGATTGCCAAGCCATAGTGAGCTGTTGAAGAAGGAGGCCAAGTACATTTGGACCCGAAGATTGTGAAGCCAGTTTTCAGGAATTGAAGAAGCGTTTGAATGGTTGGCGGTATTGTTGGATGAAGCGGCCCGGACCGACATTACAGCGTGCGCTTCTGCGAGACTGGTTCTACCGGCGTGCTTTGCACACAATTGGCTGGCGGGTGTCTGTTTCTCAACTTTAGTTGAACCGAGTGTGGCTCGCCCGGTCCTTGCGAAGGTTAAAACAGCACCAACTTGACCAACTATCGTTGTGGTTTTGATGCGTAGGTAAACGGTTCTTGCTCAGCCCGTAGCAGCCACGTAAAACTTGCAACAACAAAGTAGAGGGCGTCTAACTTGTTTTTGCAGGGCTTGTTGTGATGTGATATGGTCAAGGCGTGATGAGATATAAGTTGTTGTATGAGATGATCATGTTTTGTTGAAGTTATCGACAAGCTGGCGAAGCCACATGGTTGTCTCTTTGTTGCATAAAATGCAAGTGCCAAATAATTGCTTTACTTTATCGCTATCACGATAGCAATAGTTGGAAGAGCAATAGTTGGCGAGGCGACCATGTGACGACACATTGATATAGATCAAGATGATGAAGATCATAGTGTCGTGCGGTAACGATAAAGATCATGACGAGTACTTTGGAGATGGAGATCAAAGGCGCAAGATGATCATGGCCATATCATGTCACATACTTTGATTCCATATGATGTTTATCTGTTATACATCTTATTCTGCTTTGATTGACGGTAGCATTTTAAGATGATCTCTCATTAATTATCAAGAAGTGTTCTCCCTAAGTATGCACCGTTTCCAAAGTTCTTCGTGCCCAGACACCACGTGATGATCGGGTGTGATAAGCTCTCGTCCATCTACAGCGGGTGCAAGCCAGTTTTGCACAGCGGAATACTCGAGTTAAACTTGCGAGCCTAGCATATGCAGATATGGCCTCGGAACACGGAGACCGAAAGGTCGGCGTGAATCATATAGTAGATATGATCAACATAGTGATGTTCACCATTGAAAACTACTCCATCTCACGTGATGATCGGTTATGGTTTAGTTGATTTGGATCACGTGATCACTTAGATGACTAGAGATGTCGTCTAAGTGGGAGTTCTTAAGTAATATGATTAATTGAACTTTAATTTATCATGAACTTAGTCCTGGTAGTATTTTGCAAATTATGTTGTAGATCAATAGCTCGCGTTGTTGCTTCCCTATGCTTTTATATGTTTGTTTTGATATTTTCCTAGAGAAAAATTATGTTGAAAAATGTTAGTAGCAATGATGCGGATTAGATCCGTGATCTGAGGTTTATCCTCATTGCTGCCTGAAGAATTATGTCCTTAATGCACGCTAGGTGACAGACCTATTGCAGGAGCAAATCGAGGGCGTTATGAGCGTTTGGCTAGCTCAATATGATGACTACTTGATAGTTTAGTGCACCATACTTAGCGGCTTAGAATCGGGACTTCAAAGGCGTTTTGAGCGTCATGGACCATATGAGATGTTCAGGAGTTGAAGTTAATATTTCAAGCAAATACCGAGTTGAGAGATATGGAGTCTTCAACAAGTTCTATAGCTAAAAGATGGAGAGAATCGCTCAACTAGTGAGCATGTGCTCAGATTATGCAGGTACTTCAATCGCTTGAATCAAGTGGAAGTTAATCTTCGGATAAGATAGTGATTGAAAGAATTCTCTAGTCACCATCACTAAGTTACTAGAACTTCGTGATGAACTATAGTATGCAAGGGATGGCGAAAATAATTCCCAAGCTCTTGCGATGCTAAAATCGTGAAGGTAGAAATCAAGAAAAACATCAAGTGTTGATGGTTGACAATACCACTAGTCTCAAGGAAAGGGCAAAGGAAGAAGGGAACTTCAAGAAGAGCGGCAAGCAAGTTGCTGCTCGGTGAAGAAGCCCAAATCTGGACCTAAGCACGAGACTAAGTGCTTTGCTGCTGCTGGAACTGGTCCTTTGGAGCGGAACTACCCCAAGTATTTGGCGGATAAGAAGGATGGCAAAGTGAACAAAGGTATATTTGATATACAGATTATTGATGTGTATTTTACTAGTGTTTAGTAGCAACCCTCGGTATTTGATACTGGTTGGTTGCTAAGAGTAGTAACTTCGAAGCAGGAGTTGCAGAATGAGCGAAACTAGTTGAAGGGAAGTGGCGATGAGTGTTGGAAGTATTTCCATGATTGATATGATCATCATCGCACACTCCCTATACTTTCGGGATTAGTGTTAAACCTAAATAAATGTTATTTGGTGTTTGCGTTGAGCATGAATATGATTTGATCATGTTTATTGCAAAACAGTTATTCATTTAAAGTCAAAGAATAATTGTTGTTCTGTTTACATGAATAAAACCTTCAATGGTCATACACCCAATAAAAATAGTTTGTTGGATCTCGATCGTAGTAATACACATATTCATAATATTGATGCCAAAATATGCAAAGTTAATAATGATAGTGCAACTTATTTGTGGCACTGCCGTTTAGGTCATATTGGTGTAAAGCGCATGAAGAAACTCCATGCTGATGGGATTTTGGAATCACTTGATTATGAATCACTTGATGCTTGCGAACCATGCCTTATGGGCAAGATGACTAAAGACTCATTCTCGGAACAATGGGCGAGCAAATGACTTATTGGAAATAATACATCTTGATGTATGCGGTCCGATGAGTGTTAAAGCTCACGGCAAGTATCATTATTTTCGACCTTCACAAGATGATTTGAGCAGATATGAGTATATCTACTTAATGAAGCACAAGTCTGAAACATTTGAAAAGTTCAAATAATTTCAGAGTGAAGTGGAGAATCATCGTAATAAGAAAATAAAGTTTCTCGATCTGATCGTGGAGGAGAATATTTGAGTTCTGAGTTTGGCCTTCATATAAAACAATGTGGAATAGTTTCACAGCTCACGCCACATGGAACACCATAGCGTAATGGTGTGTCGAGCGTCATAACCGTACTTTATTTTGATATGGTGCGATCAATGATGTCTCTTACCGATTTACCAATATCGTTTTGGGGTTATGCATTAGAGACAGCTGCATTCACGTTTAATAGGGCACCATCTAAATCCGTTGAGATGACACCGTATGAACTATGGTTTAACGATAAACCTAAGTTGTCGTTTCTTAAAGTTTGGAGTTGTGATGCTTATGTGAAAAAGTTTTCAACTGATAAGCTCGAACCCAAATCGGAGAATGCGTCTTCATAGAATACCCAAAGGTAACTATTGGGTACACCTTCTATCACAGATCCGAAGGCAAGTTATTCGTTGCTAAGATGGATCCTTTCTAGAAGAAGTTTCTCTCGAAAGAAGTGAGTGGGAGGAAAGTAGAACTTGATGAGGTAATTGTACCTTCTCCCTTATTGGAAAGTAGTTCATCACGAAATCAGTTCGATGATTCCTACACCAATTAGTGAGGAAGTTAATGATGATGATCATGAAACTTCAGATCAAGTTGCTACCAAACCTCGTGGGTCTTCGAGTAAGATCCGCACAGAGTGATACGGTAATCATGTTCGGAAGTCATGTTACTAGACCATGATGAACCTCGAACTATGAGAAGCGATGATGAGCCCAGATTCTGCGAAATGGCTTGAGGCCATGAAATCTGAGATAGGATCCATGTATGAGAACAAAGTATGGACTTTGATTGACTTGCTCTATGATCAGCAAGCCATGTTAAATAAATGGATCTTCAAGAGGAAGATGGACAACGATAGTAGTGTTACTATCTACAAAGCTAGACTTGTCGAAAAGGTTTTAGACAAAGTTCAAGATGTTGAATACAATGAGATTTTCTCACTTGTATCGATGCTTAAAGTCTGTCGAATCATGTTAGCAATTGCCACATTTTATGAAATCGGCAAATGGATGTCAAAACTGCATTCCTTAATGGTTTTCTTAAAGAAGAGTTGTATATGATGCAACCAGAAAATTTTGTCAATCCTAAAGGTGCTAACAAAATGTGCAAGCTCAGCGATCCATCAATGGACTAGTGCAAGCATCTCGAGTTGGAATACACACTTTGATAAGTTGATCAAAGCATATAGTTTTATACAGACTTGCGGTGAAGCCTGTATTTACAAGAAAGTGAGTGGGAGCACTACAACATTTCGATAAGTATATGTGAATGACATATTGTTGATGGAAATGATGTAGAATTATTCTACAAAGCATAAAGGAGTGTTTGAAAGGAGTTTTTCAAAGAAGGACCTCGGTGAAGCTGCTTACATATTGAGCATCAAGATCTATAGAGATAGATCAAGGCGCTAGATAAGTTTTCAATGAATACATACCTTGACAAGATTTTGAAGTAGTTCAAAATGGAACAGTCAAAGAAAGAGTTCTTGCCTGTGTTACAAGGTGTGAGATTGAGTAAGACTCAAAACCCGACCACGGCGGAAGATAGAAAGAGAATGAAAGTCATTCCCTATGCATCAGCCATAGGTTCTATAAAGTATGTCATCTTGTGTACCAGATCTATTGCATACCCTACCACTAAGCTTGGCAAGGAGTGCAATAGTGATCTAGGAGTAGATCAATGGACAGCGGTCAAAATTATCCTTAGTAGAATAAGGATCGTTTCTCGATTATGGAAGTGAAAAAAGGTTAAATCGTAAAGGGTTACGTCGATGCAAGTTTTAACACTAATCTAGATGACTCTGAGTCTCAATCTGGATACATATTGAAAGTGGGAGCAATTAGCTAGAGTAGCTCCGTGCAGATCATTGTAGACATAGAAATTTGCAAAATACTTACGGCTCTGAATGTGACAGACCCGTTGACTAAAATTATCTCACAAGCAAAACATGATCACACCTTAGTACTCTTTGGGTGTTAATCACATAGCGATGTGAACTAGATTACTGACTCTAGTAAACCCTTTGGGTGTTGGTCACATGTCGATGTGAACTATGGGTGTTAACCACATATAGATGTGAACTATTGATGTTAAATCACATGGCAATGTGAACTAGATTATTGACTCTAGTGCAAGTGGGAGGCTGAAGGAAATATGCCTAGAGGCAATAATAAAGTTATTATTTATTTCCTTATATCATGATAAATGTTTATTATTCATGCTAGAATTGTATTAACGGAAACATAATACATGTGTGAATACATAGACAAGCAGTGTCACTAGTATGCCTCTACTTGACTAGCTCGTTAATCGAAGATGGTTATGTTTCCTAACCATAGACATGAGTTGTCATTTGATTAGCAGGATCACATCATTAGGAGAATGATCTGATTGACTTGACCCATTCCGTTAGCCTAGCACTTGATCGTTTAGTATGTTGCTATTGCTTTCTTCATGACTTATACATGTTCACTGTAACTATGAGATTATGCAACTCCGTTTACGGAGGAACACTTTGGGTGCTACCAAGCGTCACAACAACTGGGTGATTATAAAGGAGTACTACAGGTGTCTCCAAAGGTACATGTTGGGTTGGCGTATTTGAGATTAGGTTTTGTCACTCCGATTGTCGGAGAGGTATCTCTGGGCCCTCTCGGTAATGCACATCATTATAAGCCTTGCAAGCAATGTGACCAATGAGTTAGTTCGGGATGATGCATTACTGAGCGAGTAAAGAGACTTTCGGTGGCGAGATTGAACTAGGTATTGGATACCGACGATCGAATCTCGGGCAAGTAACATACCGATGACAAAGGGAACAACGTATGTTGTTATGCGGTTTGACCGATAAAGATCTTCGTAGAATATGTAGGAGCCAATATGGGCATCCAGGTCCGCTATTGGTTATTGACCAAGAATAGTTCTAGGTCATGTCTACATAGTTCTCGAACCGTAGAGTCCATGCAACAAGGTTTCGATGCGGTTATATTATGAGTTTATGAGTTTTGATGTACGAAGGAGTTGAGTCCCGGATGAGATCGGGGACATGACGAGGAGTCTCGAAATGGTCGAGGCGTAAAGATCGATATATTGGACGACTATATTCGGAGTTGGAAGGTTCGAATGATTGGGTATTTTGAATCTGGGAGAGTTACAGGAATTCGCCGGGGAAGTATTGGGCCTTATTGGGCCTGCGGAAAGAGAGAGGGCTGCCTCGGGCAGGCGCGCGCCCCATGGCCTAGTCCGAATTGGACTGGGGAGGGCGCACCCTTCCCTCCTTCCTTCTCTCTTCCCTTACTTGTCTCCTACTCCTAATACATGGAAGGACTCCTAGTTGGACTAGGAAAGGGAATCCTACTCGGTGGGAGTAGGACTCCCCATGGCGCCCTACTAGGGCGGCCTCCTCCTCCCTCCCTCCTTTATATATGGGGCAGGGGCACCCATGGACACACAAGTTGATCCTTGAGATCGTTCCTTAGCCGTGTCGGTGCCCCCTCCACCATATTCCACCTCGGTCATATTGTAGCAGTGCTTAGGCGAAGCCTGCGTCGATAAAACATCAAGATCGTCCTGCGCCGTCGTCTTGTGGAACTCTCTCCCGAGCTTTGCTGGATCGAGTCCGAGGCGTCACCGAGCTGAGCGTGTGCCAAGAACTCGGAGGTGCCGAGTGCTTGGCGCTTGGGATCGGTTGGATCGTGAGGAGGCGTCGACTACTTCCTCTACGTTGTGATCGCTTCGCCCGGTCTCACGAGTGCGTAGACAACACTCTCCCCTCTCGTTGCTATGCCATCACCATGGTCTTGCGTGTTCGTAGGAAATTTTTGAAATTACTCGTTCCCCAACACTAGATGCATGCACTCAAGACACTTAGACATTTCCTCATCGGTAACCGTTGTGATGTTTACAGATCACAAGAGTTTGAAGTATATTTTCACGCGAGAAGAGTTGAACCTCGAGCGGAGAGGAGATGGCTAGAGTTGATCAAGGACTATGACATGAGATTGCATTACCACGAGTGAGAATAATGTTGCCATGATGCTTTGAGCCATAAGAGTTATGTGAATACCTGGCGACGGGGAGATTACCAGGAGTTAGTCGATGACCTCAAGAGATCTCCATTGGAGATAGTGAGAGAGGATATATTGCAACTCTGGAAGTTCAGTCCACTTTACTGAAAAAGATTAAATGAACCCGAAGTCGGACAAGGAAATTGATGAAATAAGCGATGAATGATGAAAGCGAAAAGGGTTCCGTAAGGATGAACACGAACTATATGCATGGTTCGAGGATAGTATTTATGTGCCCAATGATCCAAAGTCAGGAAGCTAATTCTGTCAGGAGGCTCATGATTCACCGTGATCGATTCACCACAGTAACACCAAAATGTACCGGATTTGAAGGAAAGTTTACGGTGGGCAGGTATGAAGAAGGATATTGTAGTCACGTAGCGATGTCACGATATTTGTCGGCGAGTAAAGGCAGAACATCGAAGCCAGCAGGTTTTCTACAACCTTTGCGATTCGATTGGAAATGGGAAAAACTTGGAATGGATTTCATCATAGGATTGCCCAGGACCCGTTCAGGTTATGATTCTATCACTGGGTAGTGGTTGATCGATTAACCAAGGTAGCTCACTTCATTCCGTTGAAGACTACATATACCATTGCTAAGTTGGCCAAAATATACATGACCAGGATGGTATGTCGCATGGAGTTCGAGGAGTATCGTGTCGAGATAGAGGAACACAGTTTACCTCAAAGTTTTGGAATCGATTGCATGAAACTTTGGAGTACGAGGCTGGAATTGATGCAGCTTTTCATCCATGAGCAGAGATGGACAGACCGAGAAAGTCAACCAGATTTAGAGGACATGTTGGAAGCTTGTGTGCTAGACTATGGGTCTAGCTGGGATGATAATTTGCCATACGCGAGTTCTCCTACAACAATAGTTATCAATCCATCGATGATGGCCCTTCAAGCTCTATCACGGAAGGGTGCGAACACCATTGTTGTGGGATGGTGTTGGAGATCGATCACTTTTCGGTTCCGATCTTATGGAGATTCGAAGAGAAAGTCAAGCTGATTGAGACGGACTCAAGAAAGCACAATCAGAACGGAAGAAGAGTTATGCAGCCAGTAAGCGCGAAAGGAAGTGACTTACGAAGCGGGAGACCGAGCATATCTTCGTGTGTCCCCGCCGTGGAATCAAGAGGTTTGGTGTCAAAGGAAAGTTAGCACCCGATTCATTGGCCATACAAAATCCTCGAGCGTCGGGAGAAGTTGCTTACAAGTTGGAATTGCGGAAGGATTGTCCGGAGTTCATGATGTCTTCCTCGTTTCTCGGTGAAGAAGTGTCATGCCGACATGGCGATATTCCGTTGAGAGAACCACGGTGCCCCTAGAGGCCATACAACAGCGATGATCTGACTTATAAGGAGAAACCCGTCCGAATTATCGAATTGCGAGCAGAATCACCATAACAAGGTCATCAAGTTTTGCAAGGTCTTGTAGAGTCACCACTCGAGGAAGAAGCCACACAGGAAGCGCGAAGAAGATCTTCTTGAGACCACCCTCACCTATTTGCTAGCCAACCCAGATCTCGAGGTGAGATTCATCTTAAAATTAATTAGGTTTGTAACATCCCAAATTTCCTATTTGGAATGTTTTACAATTATAGCTAAGCATCTATGCATCCTGTTTGAATTTGAATGCCATTTGAAGTTTGAGAAGAGTTTTGAGTTTTCAAATTTGAATTCAAACTATGGCAAGTGAAGATCATTTCAAAAACTAAGCTGATAAATACTTGAGCAAAAGTATGAGAGGAGTAAACATGACACTCCAAAAATATATGAGAAAATAATGCCAAAAGTTTTTGAATTCAAACTTGAGTTTTATTTGAATTTGAAAAAATGAATTTTTATAAAGTTTGGATTTGCCTTTGGAAAAATGTTCAAATGATAGGAATATTCTGATCATTTTGGTATATATATGTCCTATATAAAATATTTATATTTTATAAGTTATCTCTTTTTGTTTTTATTAAAAAACCCCAAACGCTGCCACTTTAGCCCAGCCGGTATGAGAGCCACCAGCCGCCTGAGCCCACTTGGTAGCCTAGAGGCCAGCCAGTGAGCCGAGCCAACGGCCAGCCACCCCTACTTGAAACCAGCTCGGCTCGAATGCGCCGGGCGACAGCACCCTCTCTCTCTACGCCACCTTGGACCCCACCCCTCCTTCAACCCCTAGCCCACGACTGGCCAGCGCCGCGCCGATCGCGGGATCACGACGGATCAGGATCCGATCCTCTCGATTCACCCCGCAAGGTGAGGCCCCGCTTCTATAAGGCCTCCGCACTTTCATTCTGCCCCCTTGCCCCTCATGGAACCCTCCTCCCTCCTCAAAGCTCATGGACTAGCCAAAACGCCACGCCGCCATTGCCTCGCCATGCCTCCCTCTTCCTCCAGCCATGGACTCCACAGGGCAACTTCCACAGCCCCGTCCACTTTCCCGAGCACCCAGCCGAACCTCCCGACCACCGCGATGCCAACACACTACGCCGCCCTTGCCGCCGCCAGCCGCGGCAAATCGAGCGATAAGCCACAGATTCCACCCCGCCGTCCGATCTCACATCCCGGCTAGAGATTAGAACACCCAGAAGAATAAGTTCTTTAATAAAAACTTGAGTTGGCGGTTTAGTTCAGTTTAAATTTTAGTTAGGGTTTATTTTATTTAGATCGGCCCGACTTCGTTTAACCCTAGGCCCATTTTAGTTATATTACATGGTAAGCTAGTTAGGCCCATTTAGTTGTTTTTTCTTTATTTTCGTTTTTCTGTTTTAAGAATAATTCCAGATTTGAAAAATTCATAACTTTTATTCTACTCAATATTTTGAGTGATTCTTTTTTGTTGGTTTGCAAATTTTCTATAGTTTCTGTAGAAAATATTTAGCTATATTAAAATTATTTATAATTGCTTTAATTTTGTTTTAGTCAGAATAGTAAATCTATTATAACATGAGTTAGGAAAATTATTTTATATGATTCTTTTGTCCCAACTTTATTTGACATTACCTAACCATAGGAATTAATTTGGGTATTTTAGGATTAATAAAAAATTAGTTTTAAGCAGAATTTTGTTAATCCTAATTAATTAACTAACTCTGTTTTCCTATTATTTTAATTAGTAAATCAATTTATTTTCACATGTGATTGATTATTCTAGGATAGTTTCTGTCACTTTATAGGATGGACTTTTATTTATAATAAATAAAACTTTTATTTTATTTTCTTAATAGAAATTGGATTAGGCCTAATAGGAGTTTCATAATAGATTTTAAATTGATTCTTTTTGCTCCTAGTTACTAATGAAATCTTTTCCATTAAGTTAACAAAAACTCATGCTTAGGTTATGTTGAGAAAATTTTTGTTATATAAAACTATTTTAGTTGTTGCTTGAAGTAGGAAAACTTGAGTTGGTTTTCTTTGAGTTTTCCTTTGGGTTTGATTTGTTTGTTTGGTGTGTTATGTTACTATGCTATTGTATTATGTGATCCTATGCTATATGCTTATTGTGATTATTGTTTGTCTCGGTAGAGTTTAAGTCTTGAAGCTTGCTACTCTGAGTCTTTAGCTTCGAGGATCATCAACAAGTAAGTCTTGATCATGTTATTTCAATACCTATGATTTTGTGCATTAGAAATTATACCACCCCACCATGCATGCGATGAGTTGAAAATTTGAAGTTACAATCTTGAGTAGTATCATGTGGTAGGATGAACCAATTCCCTTGTTACCATGACCGGGGACGAGTAGTTATTTTGCTATGCCTCGTGAGCGGGTTTTGGTTGAGTGAAATTCATAAGTAAGATGTGAGTCAATGATGATGACAACCCCATGAACTACAATGATCAAGATGGACTTGAAATTCACTCTTGGGTGGAGGGCAGTTGGCGGGCACCACAGGAGAACCAGTGGTTGGCGGGATGCATGGAGAAGTGCCATGACATCTTGAGCTTCACCCAGCCACGAAGAGGCGGATGGATGCCCCATTGACTGGAAGCTTACACCGTGCAGCATGCAAGCCATTATGGGCTCTGGCTGGGTCAGCAACCCTAGTAGTATTGCCGGCGGGCCAATTTTCTGAGATGTAGAAGAAGCGGTAGGATTGGATGGGTACAAGCGGTAGAGGAGGAACTCTTTGGAAGACCCTGTTTCATTCGTCCCGTCTTCAAACACCATGAAGTGCGAAGACTTAAAAGGAGGAATGATTCTTGCAGGTAAAGTCATAAACCTCTGCGAGAGAGTTAAAGATCTAATCGATTAGCCGTGTCCCGATTCACGGACAATTTGAGCCTCTGGAACTTGGAAGTATTGAAATCTCAACACTAAAACTAATAAGTTAATTTGAGGGTTATGACTTAATAATCAGGGGAATGAGACATTGGTTGGCGGAACCATCTCAATAACTACCAACAATTATGTAGGATTTGCAAGCAAGTCCATTTGTGGTAGGATAAAATTGGCTTTTAGCAAAATGATGAAACTTAGGCCCACCAAAATGCATATAGTGTTAGTAACTTTATTATTGTTATTCTCTTCATGACTTGCCAACTTATTCAAAAAGTGACCTACTGCTACCAAGCGTCTTATGTTGCGGAGATTTATTCGATCGGGGTGAGGCTACGCTCAGCGCTTAGCGATTGCCCTTTGAGTCGGATGGACTCGCTTTTCGTCAACTTCCGCAACATTAGTAGTTTATTTCTCATGAGTTGGCCTTGGGCGAATTTATTCTCTTGTAATAAAGACTCTATATGAGAATCGTGTAATAAATTCAGGTGTGATTGAACTTTAATTATTTCATTGATGTCTTTCTGAGTACGGCATGATCTTGGGATGAATATGGAACCACGAGATTTGACCGATTTTAGGTGGGGTCGCTTCTGACCGCCTGTGGTCACATTGGTGTCAAGCGCATGAAGAAGCTCCATTCAGATGGACTTTTAGAGTCTCGATTATGAATCATTTGACACATGCGAACCATGCCTTATGGGCAAAATGACCAAGATTCCGTTCTCCGGAACAATGGAGCGAGCAACCAACTTATTGGAAATCATACATACCGATGTATGCGGTCCAATGGCGTTGAAGCTCACGGAGGATATCGTTATGTTCTCACTCTCACGAACGACTTAAGTAGATATGGGTATGTCTACTTGATGAAACACAAGTGCAGACCTTTGAAAAGTTCAAGGAATTTCAGAATGAGGTGAGAATCAATGTGACCCGAAAATAAAGTTCTTACGATCAGATCGTGGAGGAGAATATTTAAGTCGCGAATTTGGTACACACTTGAGGAAATGTGGAATCATTTCACAACTCACGCTTTGGAACACCTCGAAGGTATGGCGGTGTGTCGAGCGTAATAATCGCACTCTATTGGATATGTAGTTAGATATGATGTCTCTTCTGATTTACCGCTATCATTTTGGGGATCGCGCTAGAGACAGCTACATTCACTTTAAATAGGGCACCGTCTAAATCCGTTGAGGACGCACACAATATGAATTATGGTTTGGGAAGAAACCCTATTTATCGTTTCAAAGTTTGGGGATGCGATGTTATGTCGAAACTTCAACCTAAAAAGCTCGAACCCAGATCGGAAAAATCGTCTTCATAGGATACCTAAAGAAACCATTGGGTATACCTTCTACCTTAGATCCGAAGGCAAGATCTTTGTTGCCAGAACCGGATCCTTTCTGGAAAGAGAGTTTCTCTCGAAGAAAGTAAGTGGGAGGAAAGTAGAACTCGATGAAGTACTACCTCTTGAGCGGGATAGTAGTGCAGCTCGGAAAATGTTCTGTGATTACCTACCAACATGAAGAGGAAAATAATGATGATGATCAAGGTACTTCGGATCAAGTTGCTACTTGAACTTGTAGAGTCCACAAGGACACGTTCCGCACCAGTGAATGCAACAGCCTGTCACGGAAATCATGTTGTTAGACAGCGGTGAACCTTGAACTATGAAGAAGCGATGGCGGGCCAGATTCCAACAAATGGCTTGAAGCCATGCAATCCGAGATAGGATCCATGTATGAAAACAAAGTATGGACTTTGACAGACTTGCCGATGATCGTGACGATAGATAGCAAATGGATCTTTAAAGAAAGAAGACGGACAGCGGATGGTAATGTCACCATCTATAAAACTTGACTTGTAACTAAGGGTTATCGGCAAGTTCAAGGATTGACTACGATGAGACTTTCTCTCCGTAGCGAAGTGAAGTCAAATCCGAATCATGTTAGCAATTACGCATACTTTGATTATGAGATATGGCGAGATGGGCGTCAAAACAGCGTTCCATAGCGGTTATCTTAAGGAAGAGTTGTATATGATGCAGCGGAAAGTTTTGTCGATCCTAAGAATGCTAACAAAGTATACAAGCTCCAGCGATCCATTTATGGGCTGGTGCAAGCATCTCGGAGTTGGAACATTCGCTTTGATGAGATGATCAGCGTTTGGGTTATCTGGAACTATGGAGAAGCCTGCGTTTACAAGAAAGTGAGTGGGAGCTACTAGCATTTCTCATATTATATGTAGATGACATACTTTTGATGGGAAATGATATAGAACTCTTGAACAACATTAAGGCCTACTTGAATAAAAGTTTTTCAATGAAGGACCTTGGAGCTGCTTATATATTAGGCATCAAGATCTATAGAGATAGATCGAGGCGCCTCATAGGTCTTTCTGGCAGCACGCCTTGATAAGATTTTGAAGAAGTTCAAAATGGATCATTCCAAGAAAGGGTTCTTGCATATCTTGCAAGGTGTGAGATTGAGCTCAGCTCAATGCCATGACAATGGCAAAGATAAAGAAGAGATGGCGTCATCCCTATGCCTCCAGCCATAGGATCTATTATATATGCCATCTTTGTGTACCCAGGACCTGATGTAAACCTTGCCGTAAGTTTGGTAGGAAGGTACCAAAGTAATCCCGGCAAGGAACAACTGGACAGTGATCCAAGAATGTCCTGAAGTACTGAAAAGGACAAAGGACATGTTTCCGTTTATGGAGGTGGCGAAGAGCCGCGTCAGAAAGGGTTACGTCGGCCTTTAAGCCGACACAGATCTGAATGATTCTAAGTCACAAACGGATCGTGTATATGTTGAATGGTGGAGGCAGTGGCTGGTGCAGGCTTGCAGAGCGTCGTGGCGAGATCTACATGTGAAGCGGAGTACATAGCAGCCTTGGAGGCAGCGCATGAAGCAATTTAGGTGAAGGAGTTCATCACCGACCTAGGAGTCATACCCAATGCGTCGGGGCGATCAAACTCTTCAGCTGACAACCTTGGAGCTATTGCACTTGCCAAGGAGCGAGTTTCACAAGAAGACCGAGCACTCAAGCGTCGCTTCAATTCCATCCGTGAAAATGTTCAAGATGGAGACATACAAATTTGCAAAGTGCATGCGGATCTGAATATGCGAGATCCGTTGACTAAACTTTCTCTTCATGGGCAAAACATGATCAACACCAGAACTCTATAGGTGTTGATTCATCACAATGTAACTAGATTAATGACTCTAGTGCAAGTGGAAGACTGTTGGAAATATGCCAGAGAGGCAATAATAAAAGGATTATTATTATATTTCCTTGTTCATGATAATTGTCTTTTATTCATGCTATAATTGTATTATCAAATAAATAATACTTACGTGAGAATAAATAGACCACATTATGTCCCTAGTGAGCCTCTAGTTGACTAGCTCGTTGATCATGAGATAGTCATGGTTTCTGACTATGGACATTGGATGTCAATGATACTTGGGATCACATCATTAGGAGAATGATGTGATGGACAAGACCAATCCTAAGCATAGCACAAGATCGTATTAGTTCGTTTTGCTAGAGCTTTTCCAATGTCAAGTATATCTTCCTTAGACCATGAGATCGTGTAACTCCCGGATACCGTAAGAGTGCTTTGGGTGTATCAAGCGTCCTAGCGTAAGTGGGTGACTATAAAGGTGCACTCTCGTATATCCGAAAGTATCATTGGGTTGACACGGATCGAGGACTGGATTTGTCACTCCGTGTAATGGAGAGGTATCACTGGGCCCACTCGGTAGTGCATCATCATAATGAGCTCAAAGTGACCAAGTGTGCGGTCACGGGATCATGCATTCTGATGCGAGTAAAGTGACTTGCCGATAGCGAGATTGAGCGAGGTATTGGGATACCGACGATCGAATCTCGAACGAAGTAACTTTACTAATTGACAAAGGGAATTGTATCACGGGATTGTTTGAATCCTCGACATTGTGGTTCATCCGATGAGATCATCGAGGAGCATGTAGGAGCCAACATGGGTATCGGATCCAGCTGTTGGTTATTGCGAGGGCCGTCTTGGTCATGTCTCGTGTCTCGAACCGATAAGGTCTACACATAAGGTTCGGTGGCGCTAGGGTTGTATGAATATGAGTATGCAGTATAGAAGATGTTGTTGGAGTCCGGATGATATCCGGGACGTCACGAGGGAGTTTAGTAATGGTCGGAGGTAAAGAAATATATATAGGAAGTGGTATTTCGGCCATCGGGAAAGTTTGAGGTCACCAGTATTGTCTAGGACCACCGGAAGGGTCCCGGGGTCCACTGGTGGGGCCACCATCCCGAGGCCCCATGGGCTGAAGTGGGGAGGGAACCAGCCCTAGTGGGCTGGTGCGCTATGGCCCACCCTGCGCCTAGGGTTGAAACCCTAAGGTGGGGGCGCTTACCTGCCTTGGGGCCTCCACCCCCCTTGGCGTCGCCCCCTTGGGAGATGGGATCCCCAGGGCAGGCGCCCCTCTGGGGGCCTATATAAAGGGAGGGGAAGGGCAGCCACTGCTGAAACTCTGGCGCCTCCCTCGCCACCTTACACCTCTTCCTCCTCCGTCACGTGCCTTGCAAAGCCCTGCCGAGATGTTCTGCTCCACCACCACCATGCCGTTGTGCTACTGGAGCCATCATCATGAACCTCTCCTTCCCCTTGCTGGATCAAGAAGGAGGAGGCGTCTCGAATCCCGTGCGTGTGACGAGACAGCGGAAGTGCCGTCAAATCGGCACTTTCGGTCATCGGTGATTTGGATCACGTAGATGCGACTCCGTCATCCACGTTCTAGTGAACGCTTCCACACCGATCTACAAGTGGTATGTAGATGCAATCTCTCCCACTTGACTCGTTGCTTAGATGAACTCATAGATGGATCTTGGTGAAACAGTAGGAAAAACTTTAATTTTCTGCAACGTTCCCCAACACATCGTTTGTTTGCTCACATGCGCCCACACATGTGGTTAAAGCAAGAGGACCTTGAACACCGCATCTTCGCCTCGACATCTGGTGATGAAAAACAAAGCCAATAAAGATCTTGGTGGCGCTTTGGAGTTACTCAAGAGTAGTAAGATTCTATTCTGATTTAACCCAAGATGCACATCTCGTGGCTTCAACTACCACTCTATTTTCTTTCATGACACGACACTGGATGCTGGATGTCCCGTTATGTACGGCAAAAGGAGGAAGAACCCGACCAAATCTTGGTTGTGCTCTCGGATTAGACTAGACTAGTTGTGCCTTAAAAAATTTATTGTGTACTCTCCCTCGTTCAAAATACTTGACTTCCATTTTTCCAAAAATGGATGTACCTATATACTAAAACATGTCTAGATACATATATATTTTGACAAATAGAAGGCATGTATTGTGCAGCGGAGGAGAGTAGAATGGATGCAAGTTTTTGTATTGCGAAGAAGAGTACATCCATATATTGATAGGCGTTGGAGTTGGCCTTACAAGTGGGACCATGATTGAGGAAACCGACTATCGGCAAACCCCACCTTGCTGCCGTAGCGATGGCTGGATTAAGAAAGCGATGAGGTTGAAGAGATTGCTCTAGCACCGACTCCAAGAAATATGGTGTCGAGATGGAAATCGTTGCTGGTGGCGTGTCACCAAACTCCTCTGGACATGAGCAACATGTTACGGCCACTTACCTACTCCTACTACTTACTATATAGTACTAGTATAGAGGATTAGGAGTCTTGGTTACGTAGTACAATATGGCTCTGAGTAAAAACACCCTTACATTTTGTGAAGCATATGAAGCTATTACAAATAATGTACTACTTCCTCCATTCCAAAATATAAGTCTTTGTAGAGATTTCACTAGGTGGACTACATCTGAGCAAAATAGATAGATCTACACTTAATATGCATCCTATATACATCCGTGTATGGTTCATAGTGAAATCTCTACAAAGACTTACATTTAAAACGGAGGGGATATATTGATGATTGGCCTCATCGAGATAACCTGTTGCAATACACATACAATTATGGAGGAGGGAGAGGAAGAGGCTGCGACAACGAATTCCCAAATCGAGAGGAAAGCGATAGATGTCATTGAATGATTTGCGGTTACCACAGTTCATGAAAGAAGCGCCCAGCCTACATATCGATTGATACTCCTACTACTACTTGCGTCGTCTCCAATATGTTAGAGCAGGACCACATGTCAACGAAACATGGTGTATAATTTCTCGTGCAAAATACGATCGGCGCGTTGGCGGTGCGCATTAGTTTTTTGTAAGTTTGCGCATTAGTTATCGACTTTTATTTTTTAACATGCAATCTGAATGGATAGCTCTGTGGTCATCACAAGTGGCGGATATAGTGATGGTTGATTCGCTTGAGCAACTTATTCTTGTGGGAATATGGGAGTACCAGTGGATTCAAACGAAGAGAAATGATGGTTGCTTAATGCGAGCAACTTCTTTGTGGCGAAGGGGGCTCTGTGATTTGATTTGCTCACTAGTCATTACTCTTGAGGTGCAACAACCGGGTGAATCTTTCCACTGAAGTTGTGTTGTGCACTCAATATTGCTGCATGGCAGGTGGAGCGGATGAAGGATGTCCAACATGTCGTGAAACGAAGTTGAATTGTTTCGGCATTGCTACCAATCCTTGAGATTTGTTTATATGTACGCATAATTTTTATGAAATTGTCTTGTGATGCTATGAAGGTTTCAACTCGGTTCCCTTGAGAAAAAAAGGTTTCAACTTAGGATTCATGTGTCTTGCCTCAAGATTATCTCGTTACAACATTCCATCAAATACAAATGAAACTACCATGGCTAATGCATCTCAATGGTTCACAGATCAGCGCCAATATTCACATCTGGCCCGAAGACAAAGTTGTGAGAAGGTGTACAAATAGAGAAAAAATATATAATTGATCGATGATGTTCATAGGCATGGCTCCATTTCCTTGGCACATTGTTCATTGCTTGGCAGCTAGTTTCACCCAGCTCTGTAGCCAAAAAGAGGTGTATGAAGGACACCACAATCCGATCATTTGTGCAGCTCCACTAAAATCGAGGACCATCCACATTTGCAAAGATATCCATCGGTGTGATTACAATAATAGTGGAACTAGATGATGAAACATAACACACATAAATAGAAGCCGATCACCTATCGATCTCTCTTTAGGACCAACTTCTTGTTGGAGAAAGATTAAACGCGGAGTTGGATGAGGAGGATAGCAAAACCAATCTCCCTTTCCCATTCCCACGAAATGTAAAAGCGTTGCACGATCGTCCATTTTGCATCATGCTTCTATATCGATATTTATCGCATTATGGGTTGTTACTTCATGTTATGTCACAATACTTATGGCTATTCTCTCTTATTTTACAAGGTTTGCATGAAGAGGAGAATGCTGGCATTGGTAATCAGGGTGGAAAAGGAGCAAATATTGGAGACCTATTACATGCAACTCCAAAAGTCCTGAAACTCCACGGAATATCTTAAAATAAATAAGAAAATCATCACCAAAGATGAAGGCCAAGGGCCCACACCACTGCTCACGAGGGTGGGGGCACGCCTCCCTCGTGGGCCCCTGGTGGCTCTCCGATGCCCATCTTCTCCCATATGAAGTCTTTCGATGAAAAAAAATCAGAAGCAACCTTTGGGGCAGAGACTCCCCGCCATACGGCGGAACCACAACGGAACCAATCTAGGGATCCGGCGGAGCTGTTCTGCAGGGGACACTTCCCTCAGGGAGGGAAATCATCGCCATCATCATCACCAACGCTCCTCTCATCGAGGAGGGCAATCTCCATCAACATCTTCACGGCACCATCTCATCTCAAACCCTAGTTCATCTCTTGTATCCAATTCTTGTCTCCAAGTCCGGGATTGGTGCTAGTAGGTTGCTAGTAGTGTTGATTACTCCTTGTAGTTGATGCTAGTTGGTTTACTTGGTGGAAGATCATATGTTCAGATCCTTTATGCATATTATTACCCCTCGATTATGAACATGAATATGCTTTGTGAGTAGTTACGTTTGTTCACGAGGACACGGGAGAAGTCTTGCTATTAGTAGTCATGTGAATTTGGTATTAGTTCGATATTTTGATGAGATGTATGTTGTCTAGCCTCTAGTGGTGTTATGTGAACATTGACTACATAACACTTCACCATTATTGGGCCTAGAGGAGGGCATTGGGAAGTAATAAGTAGATGATGGGTTGCTAGAGTGACGAAGCTTAAACCCTAGTTTATGCATTGCTTCGTGAGGGCTGATTTGGATCCATATGTTTCATGCTATGGTTAGGTTTACCTTAATATTTTTGTTGTAGTTGCGGATGCTTGCAATAGAGGTTAATCATAAGTGGGATGTTTGTTCAAGTAAGAACAGCACCCAAGCACCGGTCCACCCACATATCAAATTATCAAAGTACCGAGCGAATCATATGAGCGTGATGAAAATTAAGCTTGCGATATTCCCATGTGTCCTCGGAGGCGCTTTCCTATTATAAGAGTTTGTCCAGGCTTGTCCTTTGCTACACAAAGGATTGGGCCACCTGCTGCACTTTATTTACTCTTGTTACTTGTTGCTCGTTACAATTTATCTTATCACAAAACTATCTGTTACCACTTATTTGATACTTGTAGAGAATACCTTGCTGAAAACCACTTATCATTTCATACTGCTCCTCATTGGGTTCGACACTCTTACTTATCGGAAGGACTACGATAGATCCCCTATACTTGTGGGTCATCAAGACTCTTTTTAGGCGCCGTTGCGGGTGTAGCGCCTTTGGTAAGTGGAATTTGGTAAGGAAAAATTTATATATTGTGCTGAAATTTTACATCACTTGTTACTATGGAAAGTAATTCCACTGAGGGGCTTGTTTGGGGTATCTTCACCCCGTCTGTGAGACAAAGTTGCTCCTCAACCTACTGAACCTATTGAAAATGAAACTCCTTTTGAAGTTCCTTGGGTATGATGGAAAAACTGCTTTGGCTAATACTTTTACGGGAGATGGAACAAAGCATCTGATGAACATCTACTCTATGTGGATGAAGTTTGTGGATTATTTAAGCTTGCGGGTATACCCGATGATGTTGTTAAGAAGAAGGTCTTCCCTTTATCTTTGAAGGAAGGCGCATTGACATGGTATAGGCTATGTTATGATACGGGATCATGGAACTATAAAAGATTGAAATTGGAATTTCATCAAAAGTATTACCCTATGCATCTTGTTCATCGTGATTGCAATTATATATATAAATTTTGGCCTCATGAAGGAAAGCATCGCTCAAGCTTGGGGAGGCTTAAATCAATGTTATATTCATGCCCCAATCATGAGCTCTCAAGAGTGACAATTCTTGATTTTTATGCTCGACTTTACGATAACAACGCACCATGCTCGATACTTCTTGTCTTGGCTCTTTTATGATGAAGACTATTGAATTTAAATGGAATTTATTGGATAAAATTAAGCATAACTCTGAAGATTGGGACCTCGATGAAGGTAAGGAGTCAGGTATGACGCCTAAGTTTGATTGTGTTAAATCTTTTATGGATACCGATATTTTCCGTAAGTTTAGCACTAAATATGGACTTGACTCTGAGATAGTAGCTTCTTTCTATGAATCTTTTGCTACTTATGTTGATCTCCCTAAGGAGAAGTGGTTTAAATATCATCCTCCCATAGAAGTAAAAGTAGCTGGACCTATTAAAGTTGAAGAAAAAACTGTCACTTATAATGATCCTATTGTTCCTACCTCTTATGTTGAGAAACCACCTTTCCCTGTTAGAGTAAAGGATCATGCTAAAGCTTCAACTGTTGTTTGTAAAAGCAATATTAGAACTTATACACCTCTGAGCAAGTCAAAGTAGAACCTAATATTGCTATTGTTAAAGATCTCTTGTCGATAATATTGATGGGCATGTTATTCAATTATGTGGTGAAGCTGCTAGAATTGCTAAACCTTGTGCTAAAGATAAACATAGACCGTGGTAGGCGTGCACTGTTATTTACTGTTAAAATAGAAGATCATTGTTATCATGGCTTATGTGATATGGGTGCTAGTGCTAGTGTTATACCCATTGACTTATATAAAGAAATTATGCATGATATTGCACTGTTGAGTTAGAAGATATTGATGTTACAATTAAACTTGCCAATA
>JAHIAM010000848.1:0-58530 GCA_021605205.1 Aegilops longissima
AAACAACAAATTACATACACTTTGGCAAATCGGCTCATACATCATGGGCGCGCATCAACTTAACTCCATTTGAACTATAATCTCTTGAGAAAATAGGATTGGCGGTTTAGATAGCACAAATTTCAGTCTGCAAAATCTCAATTCCTTCATGGTTACCTCGGTGTCTTGTTTCATTTTTTGACTCCTCATCTAATACTGCATGTCCGGTCTCAACTTGTTGATTATCGTTGACAATCATGTACCGTTGTCTTGCCACCTCTAGTTGATGCTCGAGAACATCAGCACATTCCAATTCAATCCATAATCATTGATGCGGCCATGCCTTGCCTTTGCTTGAGATTTTTGTGTTGATGTCACTTCATCACTGAAATGTTTCTATAAGTACACATGACTAGGGCAAAAAATAGTTACAACGATGAAGCGAACAAGACACTATTTTGTACTACATGGCAAAACAGGACTAACAATAATGTTACCGTCACTTTCACAAAAAAATGTTACCGTCATGAAGCATAAGCGGTGATATTTTAAAATTATAAAAAGATAGTGCATGCAGCCTGCATCATGAAATCCCTCTTAGCTCACCGGAGGAGCATGATGTTGGGGCTCAATCGAAAACACAGACAAGTTACAAATTTAGACAACACGTTGCGTATAAGTAAGCAAGCAGTTGGCCATTACGTACCTCAATTAAAGTCTTAGGGAGCATAATGAACAGCGAGAGGGTTTCATACAAACATACTACAGACAGGCAAAACTATGCAATCATTAGCATAGTATAAACTAGATTGTGAGCCTCATGCAATAATAGTTGGTTAATAGACTTCAAAGCTTAGGGCACACTTGGTAGAGTAATTAAATGGTAAGGCCTTTAATTATGTCAACTAATAGTGATACATAGTACCGAACATCAGGCATAATTATTTGGGCATCTCATTAAGTGAGGACAAATAAAGCAATTGAAAAGAGAAAATTAACTATGCTGAAACAAACAAGGAATTGAACTATTGAGTTGCATCTGGTGACTTACCTTAGCAGGTTGAAGAGGCTCGGCAGCTCCTACTTCTCTTGCAAGGCTCCTTCCTAACATCTTGTACTTGAAATCCTCAATCTTATCTTCATTGCACCCCCTGCAAGGTGACACAAACTAGTTACTCGTCTCCTTGGAAGATAAATATGCATACTTTCGATCTGTGAACACAAAAGGATGAGATTATAACAAAACAACACCACATAATGAAACATGCATCTCTTGCACTTGCACACAATGAAATGAGCATTTACTATATACGCACTATGTAAAAACTAGGCATACCTTGAACTGGATCTCCGGTACTCTTGGAGAGCCTAATATAGTGTACAACAAACCTTTATTCACCTATGAGTTAGACAAGGCCCTACTACAGCAGCCCTTAGTGTTTAAATCGTTGACAAGCTCTGTTAGAGTGTTAGGTCAAGAACAACAAGTAATCAAAGCAAACAGTCCTAGTATGGCTGGCTGATGCAAACAAGCAATTGAGCAGATGTGTGAGCAAATCTTACATATCAAGAAAAGAAGCAAAGAAGGAGGCTTAAAGACCATCACTTGGTGACCAGATTTAAGGGCATTTAAACATCATGTGCAGCGTATGAACTAACATAAACATTGCATATTCAGATTCTACAATGGAAAGCACATGTATTAGGTTATGCCATGTATGATGATGCCTAAATGTACATATAGCGGCGGGAGTGATTCATCATTGCGGGTTAAGGGCGATTCGATTCCGCCTTTTAGGGTATATTGTCAAAATAAGCCATAAAAGATGTAAAGAAGTCATTTTTGAGTTATGGGCTTGGGCTTAACTAATTTCGCTTTGGAGGGGTGTTTGGGTAGAACCTCACTAAAAATTGAAGGGAAGGGAATAGTGAAATGACTCTGTTGTGCGCCTATATTACACTCAAAATGCAAGCTGCTTGGCCTTTGTGTCACACCTGACCCTCAAGTAAAAACAAACACGCAAGCATTCATTGCCCTGCCGCTTGCATCTCCTCTCCCCTTTCCCTCTACCTCGATCCCCTGCCTGCAGCACTAGGGTTCCTCAGTGAGTCGCCGCCCTTTGGTCCCATCTGGCCTGGTCCTCGATGATGCTATGTCCAGCTAGGCTACATGGCGGGCGGGTGGGGCAAACCTCCTGGTTTCTCCTCCCTCTGGCGCCGCCCTCATTCTCATGGTCTCAGCAATTTGCTCCATTGTGGTTGTCCAACACACTACTCGGTAGGCGTTGCACAACTCGGTGATGCCACACTATGGTAGAAGGCACCTTGTTCCCCTCCCCTCCTCCCATGCCATGGCCTTGAGGTGCTGTTGAAGGATGAATTTCTATGAGCTGCTTCTTTGGTATATGATGAATTGTAGACTGCTGCTTTCTTTGTATGATGAGTTGCTATGACTCTTCTTCTGCTGCTATATGATGCTTTCGGTGTGCTGCTATATGATAATAACCAGCCACTTGGACCATCAATTTCAAAAATAATTGTTCTTCATTTAAATGTGGGTCATCGTTCTTCGTTTAAATTAGGCAATGGGATCTCTATGGAAAACATTGACCAAAGTAGATTGTGCCAAGTAGATGGTATCTTTGTATTTGCATTTTGAGCAAATAGTGATGGTCTGTTTTCCTATCATATTAATTACTGCCTTTGGTTCAATTTGTGATGTTTGCAAGTCAAATTAATTTCCATATGTGCAGCAAAATGAAAAATATATATAATGCAATCTAGACTTTCCTTGATCATACCAAAGATAAGCTGAAAATAATGAAAAGAACTGGTTGGCGTATTACATGGAGCTTATATTCACGGTGCTTATTTTCTTAGGATAACTTCGTAATAACTGTCCCTAAGAAACTTGGCTAATAGAACGGCATACAAATAACATGTCACGATGATTGCAATGGAGGAGTGATGTACCATAACACCTTGTATAGGCTCACCGCTGCCTCTCCTTTTTGCGATGTTCCATGAAATTGCCACATACATCTTGTACTTTTTCATTGTGTAACCCTATCGCAAGTTGACACGGCTAATTTCAGACATCTCTACATGATACTACATTGCATATCCCTTGCATATTTAAACCACCAATTAACGATTGTGTGCGTACCATAAACTAGCCATGACTCATGTATGCTGGACTGGCGGGCACTCTAAGGGAGCCTAATGTAATGCCTTTGGAATTCCTACATGCCACCTACGATTTTGTGTAATGTCTTGCCCTGTTCCTAAATATATGTCTTTGTAGAGATTCATATGGACCACATGAGATGTATATAGATGCATTTTGAGTGTAGATTCACTCATTTTGCTCCGTATGTAGCCTATAGTGGAATCTCTAGAAAGACTTATATTTAGGAGCAGTGAGGTAGTATCATGTATGACATCTACATATCTAATTTAGCAGCCGATGGTAGAAATCATTATGCGCACAAAGGATTCTTGGTGAAAATCCTAGCAAAACGCTATTTGGCGAGCCTGAGAACAATACAAGAGAGAGACACGCTTACAAGATCATAGCAATGCCTCGATCCGGGATCTTGGTTGGCCAAGCTGTTAGATCGGAAGAAACATCGTCCTTGTAGTTTTGCCGGCTGCATAACAGTAACTGCGACCGTTTAGTATATTTAAAGTACATCGGGCGGTGATCTTTGGGGCGGTTTAAAGGTGACAAGTACCTAGGCCATGGCGGGTGCTTGGCATCTCTCGACGGTGGGAATCAGGTTAGAAAGCGTCGAGGTGATGGCGCTGCGCTGGTTGTCGAGGTCCGATAAGGAGATCTAGAACCGTCGAGTAGGGTGTTTGTGGAAGCGGCTCGGTAGGGTGGACTACGGTGTGGGCGAAGCGGATCGTGGCGTGGGCGAGGCGTAGGTGAAGCTGCTCGGTGGTTGGGTTAAGGATGGTGTCGACAGCGGATCTGCGGCCGTGGGCCAGGCGTCGAAGCTGCTCCGGTGGTTGGGTTAAGGATGGTGTCGACGATGCGGATCTGCGGCCGTGGGCAGGCGTCGAAGCTGCTCCGGTGGTTGGGTTAAGGGTGGTGTCGACGATGCGGATCTCTGACCGTGGGCCAGGCGTCGAAAGCTGCTCGGTAGGTTGGATGAGGTGCGAGGAAGCGGATCTGGCGGTGGACTTGTGAGTTGGCAGCGGCCCGGTAGGGTTGAGAATGGTATAAGTGAAGCTACTCGGTAGGGTTGGCTGGTGTCGTGAAGCGGCTCCGGTAGGAAGCGAGGAAGGTGTCGTGAGCGCCTCGGTAGGGTTGAGGAAGGTGTCGGTGAAGAGGATCGAGAGGCCGTCGATGGGGGCGTCGGTGGGGCGGCTCGGGGGTGTGGATGAAGCGTCTCCGGTGGGGAATCTGAATGAGCAGCTGAGATCTTGGCGGTTGGCGAAATACCGGCGAAGCAGATCCGGCGCCGTGGACAAGGCCGGCACTAAATGGGCTGTGGTACAGTGGTGGATGAGTAGTCTACTTGTTTCTAGGGAGGTGAGGGCGCTGGCGATGAATGGGCTATGAATGCGCTGGTGGATGAGCAGTCTAGGGTTTCGAGAGGGAGGGAGAAAGAGGCGATGAAATGCAGACGGCGTGATGTAAGATGCTCTGGTCTTTGTGGAGTTAGTCGTTTTTGCGGGAGGAGGAGAGAAATGGGGTGGCGTGTAGTGGGGGAACGGAAGTTACCAAAGCAGCCCGACCTATCATGTAGATGAGGCGGTATTATGCTGTTGGTCTCCGTGCACCAAGGACAAAGGGGATTTCGCATGCTAAAGACTAAGGTGGCGGAAATTTTAGAAGGAGGCGGGAGATTTTGCCGCCCATGAGATCGTTCGTATCCAGTTTCAACTAATTTTGGACCATGCTAGCGGGAAGGTCATGCTAGGCTGTGTACCGCAGGGCGCGTCGTGATTAATAAGCGGTGTGAAGTCCACCCGGAAAAAAGACAATAACTTCGGGATGATCGCCGATAACTTGGCGTTCACACAGTGCGGCCAATCGTCACTGGTGTAGTGGCGCGTTCACAAAAAAGGATCAAGCGCTCAGCCTATGTATTTCTCGTGTAAATAGATAATTTAGTGCCATTGGTTATTTACTTTAAACATAATGCATTGGCGTGTTAGTGTAGAGCGCACAAAAGAAATGGATATTGTAGTTAGCTACTTAAAAGTGTTACCTCATATGATTACATAGCCTCCATTTCATAAATTGTGTAACCGTTGAATTCATATATGAATATTACATATATATTACTTCAAAATAGAAACTTAAATCATCCGAGACTAATGAATTTGAATGCAAGAGTAACAATGGTGCATGTGCATGATAGCTACATTGGTTGTTTGAAGAAACATCATTGTAACTTTGGCATGCACAACTAAAAAAGGTTTATTTAAATAGAAAAAAAAATGTGATATGTGAGTGTCCAATCTTTATAGCTTCGAATCGATATTGTACCTTTGGCCACGATACGAAGTAGATATTGACTTATGTTCAAGCGATGCCGTCCACGATTCGCTAGATAGTGATCGTGAATGAATTGTGCAATCTCTCTCTGCGCATACATATCTCATTTCCTGTGGGCATCGGAATCACCTGCAGCGCACTTTGTGTATTTCTCTCCCTCCGTCGGGTTAAATTCGTCTTTCTACCCGTCCTACAAGTCTCCACACAGAACACACACGCTCTCTATGTCTAACATGCCCACCCCTTTAATTCCGCCCACCCACAGCCACTAATGTCTCAAAGTATAATAATGTCTCTCACACATATGCTATCTACCTATCCCTTAATATAGCTAGATATGTGTCACACAAACTCCTTCTCCCTACTAGCAAGATGCCCATGTGCGTTGCACGGAACATCAAGATGCATTTGTATGAGAAGTTTATCTTGTGGGGGAAAAGGATGAACGAGGGAATGCCTTGTTTGCAAATGCGGAGAGGGGTGTGGGTATCTTTTGCAAAATTGCCATATTTTCCTTCATGTCAAATGGGATATAAATCGGATGGCCTATATTGCAGGATGGCAGGAACACCATCATCACCAACTCTGTTTTTTATAAGAGTAGAGATATGTGAGTGTCTTGCCCCCCCCCCACACACTTCCCAACACCGAAGGAGTAGGGTGACACCTCGATCTTGATACTAATCTATCATTGGCTTCTCTCTCAAACATACACACACTACCCGGCACCGAAGGAGTAGGGTGACACCTCGATCTTGATACTAATCTATCGATTGGATTCTCTCTCAAACATACACACACACACACTACAGCCTTTGAAGGAGTAGGGTGGCACATAGATCTTGATAATAATCTATCGACTCCTCTTTCAAACACACACACACACACACACACACACACACACACACACACACACACACGCTAGTTGTGCCTCTGTGCCTACAGCGCACACTCTCGTCGTCTTTCTCTCCCCCCCAACAATGACAGCGGAAGGGTGACAACTCGATCTGATCATAATCATCAATTGGTTTCTCTCTCAAACATTGTGTCTCGGTGCCTCGCTCGGTAGCCCCCTCGATATGTAGACTTCTCGGCGCTAGCTGTAGTGTGATGGGCTGAACCAGTGTGCCTTGTTTTACCGGCCTCATGTGATAGTTTTCACCTGTTTTCATTAATTAACAAGGCAACCTTTTCTTTGTTACTACTCCTCCATTCCAAAATAGATGACTCAACTTTGTACTAACTTTAGTATAAAGTTGGGTCATCTATTTTGAAACGGAAGAATACTAATGAATCTGAAATCATTGGGCAGACATAAAACATATCACTTCAACCCAATTATCGCAGCAACTACTTTAAAAGAAATTAGCTAGCTGCCCGTGCGTTACTGCGGAACATCAAGATGCATTTGTATGAGTAGTTTATCTTGTGAGAGAAAAGGCTGAGCGAGGAAGGCCTTATTTGCGACGTGGAGAGGCGTGTGGGTATATTTTTGCAAAATTGCCATAGTTTCTTTCCTATCCGTTAGATATAAATCCGACGGCCTATATTGCAGGATGGCACACACCATCATCACCAACTCTGTTTTCTACTCCTCCGTCCGAAAATACTTGTCATCAAAATGGATAAAAATAGATGTATCTAAAACTAAAATACGTCTAGATACATTTCCTTTTATCCATTTTGATGACAAGTATTCGAACGGAGAAATATTATCTTTAGAGATTTCAACAAGTGACTATGACCGAACCTTACCAACACACTCAAAAAGTAGTCCATAATTTTGATGTTACCCTCTTTTCTTGGCGGTGCGGTGCCATCTGGATACCTCATAAATAAATCAAGGACAAATCGGCCCCTTCATGAAAAGACATACGTAGCAAAATGAGTGAATCTACACTCTAAAATATGTCTACATACACATCCGTATGTGGTAGTCCATTTGAAATCTGAAAAAGACAAATATTTAGGAGCGAATGGAGTATATATAAGAGTAGACATGGAGATATATCTCGGCATGGTCTACAACAAAAATGTCTTTGGGCTGGTTAGCGCGGATGCTATAGCGATGACATGAGTTCAATTCTGTCTTTTAACTTTAGATTTGTATATTATATATTACTCTACTTATTTAATATATACTTCTTTACGCTCTTTGTCTTTGTGATGGAACCCACAGATACTTAGAATATTAAGGATGGACTTGTTTCTTTTTAACTTTCTCTCTGAGCTGTAGCCACCACCAAGTCACGTGTACCTGTACATGCAATTAACTTTTATAGAGGACAATCATACAGGAAATTAACTCAAATGGATTGGATGTCACTCTATTATTTCCAGCATAAAGAGCATCTCCAACGGCAGCTAGCAAATTTCCTCCGCTTCCTTCCGAGGAGCGACATCAAGCGCCATGGTATATACATTTTACAACTCTAACCAACCAGATGAAATTCGTGCAAACACGGACTGATTTCATATAAGCATGAAGGATTTCGTATAAAAAGCGGATCTTCATATAAACATGATGGATTTCATTACATTTACATGAACTAAGAGGTGCCAATCCGGCTCTCTTGTATAATTAATACTCCCTCCGTCGGAAATACTTGTCCTAGAAATGGATATATCTAGACTTATTTTAGTTCTAAATGGCGCATGGATCCTTTGTCTTCCTCATGTCCGTCCGAGACACTTGCGGGGTCGACGAAGGTCCTCGGAAGAGATGAAGCAACAAAGAAACCACCTGAATCCATGGTAAATGCGCCTCGGCGGTGGCCTTCATGGGTCCCAAGTGGCGGCGGCCTCCGTGTTCTACTTCTCCTCGATGATGGTGGCGGGCGGGAGAAGCTGGCCACCGGCTAGTCGCTCTCCACGCACCCGGCCATCTCTGCTGCATGGCGCTGCGCTTGAGCACGGGCGCGCCCACAGACCACCGAGGGGCGGCCACCGTGAACTGCTGGTGGCGCGATGCAGCAGCGGCAGCGATGGCGCCCGTGCCGGCGTGCTCGCCGCCGTGCGGCGTGGAGCAACTCGCCACTCCTCATCGAGCTAAGCTGGGCGGCGAGTTGCTGAACCGCGCGCTTTGCTTGAAGCGACAGCGGCTCCATCGGGCCAGCGAGGTTGGTGAAGCACCGGCGGCCTCGCCGTATCCGGAGGGCTCGGTGGGCCACCCAGCGGGTAATATGCGGAGAAGCGGCTCGCCGGAAGCCATCGGAAGGGTGGAAAATGGTGAAGGAGGAGATGGGGGGCGGCGGAGGGTGCGATTCTTGCCCGATGTCATGCGGCCTCGTGTAAATAGAGGCGGACGGTAGGAGCTTGGCGGCGTCATCCTCGTTTAAACTAAGGCGGACGGGAGAGCTCGGCGGTGTTGCGTTTAATTCGGCCCGCTCATGAACGGACGTGTGGCCGGAGTAGGATTCTCGGTTTGCATGCGGGTTTAACGGAGGGGTTTAATGGAGGCGCCGAGCATGCAGCGGGCAGCGCAGTACTATTCGATTTGATAGCATTAATGAGCCATCAAATCACAAAGGCCCTCGCCTCTCGTGAAACCGACCGAGCTAGACTGCCCCGCCCTCTAGCCTTTTAAAAAATGTATATACTCCACTTTTGTACAGTAGTAGTATCAATGGATTGTGCCATGGATCAAAACTTGAAATTAAAAAAATGGTGGTACATATAGAGAGCGCTCGTGAACTATGTGTCATACATGGCAATAAATAAAGTACTACATGATACTTATATGATACATGGCGCAGGAGTACTAACTATTATTAATACAGTTTTGCTAGAACTCATCTAGATGAGATATAATTTGGTCTCATTCATCTTTTATAGCCATTGGATGTGATGCTATAAGATGCGTGTGTCTTGGCGTGGGTTGTATTTGTTCTTGTGCATGAGGCTGACCCTTGCATGTCATGTTTGATAGTCTCAAGTCATTAAAAGCATACAAGCCCACATCTCTTCTTGGTTGATTCCTCTATTTATGTCAAAAATAAGAAAAAACATGAGAGTTAATGCACCTTGCCTATGTGTTAGACTAGCCACAATGGTGAGTAACATACACTAGTAACATACACATATCCTAGACTATGTTACTACCTTCATAGTGGGTACTACCTCCGTCTGGTTTATAGGTCCCTTTTATAGTTTGTGCCAAATTTTGACTAAAGATTTAACTAACAAAATGTTAATGCATGTCAAGAAAAATTATCTTATTGGATTAGTCTTTGAACATAGTTTTGAAAAATATAATGTTTGGTGACATGCGTGAACATTTTCTTAGTTTAATCTATGGTCAAATTTACCACTCTAATGGGGACCAAAATTTAACATCCTTTGTAACTAGTACTCCATCCGTCAATTTATAAGTTGTGCTTACCTTTTCCATCAACCGTTACAGCGGGCATCTTACTAGAAACACTAGAATATGTCTATATAATCGTATGTGATAGTCCATTTGAAATCTCAAAAAGACAAATATTTAGAGTGCGGAGGGTAATATATTAGGGTATATCAAAACAATAGTGATTTCTTTCAAGTTTGTGAACAAATACTACTATTCTACTACTTTGAATCCGCCATAGCATGCGGGCACATTGCTAGTAAAAGGAAAAGGCCTGCCACGTTCGCGTCGCACCCCCCACGCCGGGAATCGGGAGTACAACCGGCCCGTCGGCACAACACATAGCTTAGGGAAGGCGTGTTGCCTATCGATGGCGAGCTTGAAGCAAAAGCGTTAGGCGTGCCAATCCAGCCGAGCTATAGAAATTACCCTTGCGTTGGCGTTCCATGCCTCAAAACTGGATGTACAACTACGAAAATCCTGCTAGGTTGGGCGGGCAGGACGCGTGTTGGCCCTCACGTAGCTCCACCCCTGTGCCTAGCATTTTCACTTTCATGTGGGACCGCCCATTGAGCAAACCGACACCCCGCCCTTGCCGGGTTGGAAAAGCGAAACAAGGGAAGATCTAGCTGTACGGAAGCCAAGAAATTTTGTGTCGGAGGGGCTCGTTGATAGAGTAGGAGCATTCCGTATTAGTACCACTCCTACCAAGTTTGTACTCCTAATACTATTATATTACTAGTACTACTCTAGATACGTGCATGACACAACATCGTAGGAACAAAAAACGGGAAGATCTTGTTTTGGGTGATTTATCTTTTTTTCAATCAACGTAGTATGAATAATATGTTGTGGGGGGCACCCATGAAGCTTATGTGGCTTGGTTGCATGGCTATGGAAGGTTAGAGAAAAATAAATAGATAATGTGTTTAGAGTGCACTCTACTAAATAGATATACTTTGGATCCATTGCAATGGACCGGCACATCTATATCTATACCCCCTATATAGTGTGTGAAAAACTTTGAAAGTTGGTCGTTGGATGAAGCCAATTCGACGGTACAAAGATGGCAAATCCGAGCACTACTGGCCATTGGATATCATCCACCAGATTCGCCACATGTATAATCTAGAAGACTCCATGGTTGAACTTAATTCATGACTAAATTTGCCACAACTAAGCTCGAGGCAAAGTTATTAATAAGTTCTTCAAAATGAAACCACAAGTTGGCAAGCCTAAGGGAATCTTGCCACATATTTTGTGTGTATGTCATGTTGGGCGGTGTGGCTTGAACAAAACACTCACCTAAGTTAATCAAACTTGCCTAACCTTACATTCCACCAAATTTTGCCACAAGGTGGCAAGCCTAAGGAAGCTTGCCACATTTTTTGTGTGTATGTCATGTGGTGTGGCTTGAACAAAACACTCACCTAAGTTAATCAAACTTGCCTAGCCTTACATTCCACCAAATTTTGCCACAAGTTGGCAAGCCTAAGGGAATCTTGCCACATTTTTTGTGTGCATGCCATGTGGGGCAGTGTGGCTTGCCTAAGGTGTGGCTTAGACAAACACTCACCTAAGTTAATCAAACTTGCCTAACCTTACATGCCACCAAATTTTGCCACATGTTAGAATCCAGAAAACTACACATGTAGAAGCATAATGCACAAACCACCAGAATCTCATGCGTGCAATGCACGTGTACCTTCCTACTAGTACTACTAGTAGTAAGAAATAAATTCCAGTTTTGGCACGAGCTCGTACTGCGGGAGCGCCACAAGGCCTACCGCAGGAGTTATATTTTCCTCTCGGGGCCCACAGGACCGAACTTCAGTGGCTTAGTGCCCGACCTATGAGTCAATGACAAGTGGGCCTTAAATGTGGCTGGCCCACATGTCATTTTCATGGTGGTGGCGTGGTTCGCGACTCACTCGTTCGAGATGAACCGACCGGTGGTGGCATGGCCGTGGAGAGGGTACCACAGCTGGGCGTCGGGGCGTTACGAGGCATAGATGGCCACACCGGCGGGTACTACCTGTAGTACATAAGTACTCGGTGAGGATTGATGCGGGACGAAATGTGTCACAGCCGCTGGATGAAAATTCGATGGTGCGAGATGCGGATAGGAGCACATCGGCGGGCGAGCAAACCGCGTCAATCGGGTGTGTCGTGGTAGAAAGTTGATGGTCGCCATGATTCGGTGGCCGCATGTCATGCACACAAAAGCGGAAGGCGGTGGGGCTGAGAGGATGAGGGCACGAACAATCCTACCATTACATCAGCGACATGTGGGACCCATAAGCGTGGGTCCCACCGACAAAAAAGAAAAAGCGAGCAAGCGGTGATAGCCACGTCGGAGGATCCATGTCCACGTCGGGGGCGTCGTGCCGTGGGTTGGAGCGGCGTCGTGGGAATCGGCGTGTGGGTGTGGCGATGGTAGAAACAAGAAGCGTGATGGCGCCGTGGTTCAACTTCCATGGACAAGATGTGGTGTCTGGCGACACATGTATATCAAAACTAGAGTGTTTATATTTCAAGCACGTGAACAAGTATTATTCTACTAGTTTGGATCGATTGCAGCATGCGGGACGACACATTGGTAGTAGTAGTGTCCATTTCTATCTCTAGAGGCCTTCCCTCGTTCATACTTTTCTCTCACAAGATAAACTACTCATACAAATGCATCTTGATGTTCCATGGAGCATACGAGGATGTTTCCTTGGGGTCTCTCGGTAGCGGCGTGGCCGTAGTTGCAAGTTGGCGCCCTTGAGATGCCGGCGTCGAGGGGCACTCGGTTTCCTCCGAATAGCAGGTAAGATGAGTTTGATCACGTAGTAAATGCATTCTAAAGACTACTTCGTGTCCATTTCCTAATTCTCCCCCCCTTGCTGTTTCACAGGCTAGGCTCGGTGCAAGTGGAGATTGGCTTGCATATGTACGGGAGGGTACCAACATCAATTTGCACAACATTTACAATGGTGACACCGTTCCCGTAGAACCTTTGTCCAACATTGGGATCAGCCATGCAACGGGCCACCACATGAATTGGTACGATGGAACCATGGTGAGATTGAATAAAAGATAGCACGAACCTTGCACATGGCGGTCAAAGGCGGACCATGCTGTCTGCGGCCGATTTGTTGCCGTACGAGTAGGAAGACGCTGTGCTCATTTCTAACCGCATCTTCGTGGTGACAAAACAAGGGACTTATTTTGTATGGGACACATCCTACGATATACTCCCTCTCTCCCAGTTTATTTGTTTTGAATCTTTTCGTTTTATAAGTTTCAAATTCAAATTTAGAGCTCCCCATCACATGTTGAGATTACAATGTCCATTAAATCGTTGCGTGCATGTATAGTAAAGAAACAAATCTTGAGTTTGCACGAGTTCGTGCTCTGGAGCACCACAAGCCTGGCGCAGGAGTTACATTTCCTCTCGGGGCCGTCGGAACTAAGCTTGACACCTTACTACAACTAACTTTGAGTCAATAACATGTGGACCCGATAGGTGGTGGTCCACATATAATGCTCCGAAGGCGGAGGGGTAGTGGGGCCAAGAGGGTGAGCCGCAGGTCGGGGCGTGTGGTTTCATGGATTCGGCGTCGTGGGAATCGCGGGTGGCCATGGTAGAAACTTGATGCTCGCCGCATTTTAGGTGGCCCACATGTCATGCACACAAAGGCGGAGGGTGCGGCGAGAGGGGTGGCGCCGTCGGGGCGTGGTGTTGTGGGTTGGAGGCGTCGTGGGAATCGCGAGATGAAAGCGTGATGGTCGCCGTAGTTGAACTTCCATGGACAAGCTGTCATGTCTACGGACACATGCAGCTTTGTATACCGATCCTTTGGAAGGAGTAGCGAGAAAGCTATATATGCGGATAAATAGTTCCTTATAGTCTAGCGGACCCACGCTACTACTCTGTTCCAAAGACATGCACACCATCGAAATAGTCCATCTATATCAATATACACGAGAGGGAATATTTTTTTACAAGAGAGAAATAGTTCATCCATCCATAATGCCCTCCTGCTGGTGCAGCGTTTTCTTCTTCTTCTTCTTCTTCTTCTTCTTCTTCTTCTTCTTCTTCTTCTTCTTCTTCTTCTTCTTCTTCTTCTTCTTCTTCTTCTTCTTCTTCTTCTTCTTCTTCTTCTTCTTCTTCTTCTTCTTCTTCTTCTTCTTCTTCTTCTTCTTCTTCTTCTTCTTCTTCTTCTTCTTCTTCTTCTTCTTCTTCTTCTTCTTCTTCTTCTTCTTCTTCTTCTTCTTCTTCTTCTTCTTCTTCTTCTTCTTCTTCTTCTTCTTCTTCTTCTTCTTCTTCTTCTTCTTCTTCTTCTTCTTCTTCTTCTCATTCTCTGTGGGAGCGGCTTGCAACAAGCTCTTTGGACCTTACAGCTATCTAAAACTCACACGGGCATCGCGGGCAGCATATTTTATCCGCTCGTCGTCAAGGGATAATTCTCCCATCAGACGACCTTAATGCCACCGTCTCTTCACCCTTACGAAGATATGTCTTGAGCACAAAATTTGCGGCGTCGAATAGGGATGGTGTCTTTTTAGCACAATCTTCTACAGGAATTTTGATTCGGTTTGTAGGTCAGCGATACTTTTCAAATCAAGGTTATGCGGCTCCAGCTTCTGTTTGTCCCCTTCGATGGCTGCCCCACAGTATCGTCCTCCCAAGACAAGAAATCGTGAAGCTACTTTGGTATGGAGGCGAGTGTATGATGTGGTACACCAAAACATCATCTTGAGGCACGGTGAAGGGCGGCGGCGCTGGATCTTCGAGGCACGCTCCGTGTACTCCGCATCGAGACCGATGACCCTCGTCTCTACCTTTTGAGGAGTTGGATACATTGTTGATCCTTTGCCGAACAACCCTTAGGTGGGCGGTTACGGTGGCAACTATGCGCTTGAGCCCGACAAGGACATGTTGGGCGCTAAAACCTGCATCTCGATCTCTTTCGCCATTTGGAACCGCTGGAGCGGAGGGCTATGGTTTGGAGAATTAGGATTAGATGGCTAGTCTAAGCTGAAGTAGTAGATGATTATTTAAAGAGGTTAAAACAATGTGAGCGCAGTGGGGTTTGGATGCAAATGAAGATGAAGGGGAGGTGAAGAAGCGAGGCGAATCGCTTCCCGATGGAAGTAAATGGGAGAAGTGGCGTGCGAGTAGTTGATTAGGCGGCTAGGTAGACTAAGCGAAAAGGCTATGCGGGTAGACGAGGAGTCATACATGTTAGGTATGCGTGCCCATCCTTCACGATAGGTGGGACCTATGCAAACAGATAAAAAATGTGTCGTAGCTTTTTTTGAGCCCGTGAGTGGGAGACACAACATTCTACGGTTAAGAATACTCCCTCCGTTTAGGTGAGTATAAGTCACCTTATGAAAATCAAGTTTTCCCAAAACCTTTAGGCGTGGAGCATTAACTTCTGCTCGATCCTCCAGCCTCATTAGCGGCGTTCTCTTCCTTTCTTTGCAGTGTTCTACCTTTCCATTTTCCTCTTCTCAAGTGTGGAGCGATCGCATGCCGTCCTTGATGCACCAGGCGACCCTTTGCATGCATCGCGGCGGGCGTTGATTGGGCATGCACGAGAATTTGGTTACGCTGCAATATGGATGATACGAGCGATGAAGTGAACAGGCATGCTAGCACGGAGACCTATTTCCGCTATACAATCTTGGAGTACTCATGTTCCTACTAGTAGTAGTAGTAGTAGTAGTAGTACAACTGTGGTACACTTGATGGTCAAAATACTATTCATCCGGTCCTCACAGTGAAGTGACAACACCCTGCGCCTGACACTAGTCCAGGCGAGGCGGCGTGTTCGGGTTACCAAAGTCAGCCTCACCACATGCACTATGCGATCATCCTTGCTCTTTGTCACAGCACATTGGCGCCTCGCCTCGTCTCCCTCTCCGCTCCCATAGCACCCTCCATCTCCTTCTCCTTCTTCGTCTCCGTCTCCATCTCCATCTCACTTTGTGCCCCGTGTACCGTCGCCTCACTCGCCTCCCCAGTACCACTATTCCCTCGCTAGCCGCTCCGGCACCGACATCCTTCTCCCCGTAAATCAAGCCCCCTTCCAAACTCCACCATGGCGAGCGAACCACGCAGCATCCATATGAGCCGCGATTGGAGCAATCTCCCCAGTGACATCCTCGACCTCTGTTGTTCGTGTATGGATATGTTGACCGCCCTGCGGCTGGCTGCATGCTCGAGGAACATGCACACGGCCATCGTCGAAGCGTGGCCTAAGCTTTTCAACACACCCTGCTTGCTGCTATGTGGTCTTGCGAGATTGGCTTACCATGATACGGAGGCGTGCATGATGCCCCTCGACTTCAATCCAATCTCCATTAGCCGAAACTTCTTTGCAGGTATGTAGTGTGTCGTCGTACATCATTTCCCTCGACATCGATTGGATCACCATCGCCCGAAACTTCTTGGCAGGTATGCACTGGGTCGGCTTGAACTCCCACTGGATGGCTGCCTTCAGAGAAGATGGTAAAAAGTTGGTGCTCGTGAACTTCCATACCTCCCATGAGATTATCCTTCCTCCGTTGGATTATATAGAGTATTACCATCGCGGTCCAAGTCATCTAGATTACTACGTCAGTTGGACGGACCTTGTTTTGCAGAAGATTGTAATCTGCCAAGTACCCACACAACATGCGAATTACGCAGACTTCAAGCTAATTGCCTTGTTCGACCGCGGACTCGCCTATCTTTATGCCGATGCCTTTTTTAGCTGGAGACAACTCGGCTCGCAGTGGATCATCGTCAAAGCTGATACACACTTCTGTGATGCTATTGAACACAATGGCATCATCTACGCGATCGACAAAGTAGATGGCACCATGTATTCTTTGGGAGTCGGCGTGTAAGTTGTTTCCTTCTCATGTTAATGATGCGCCATGACACTATTTGAACTTTTTTGATGATTGGCATATCCTGTTTGAGCAGAATTTGAGTAGAACTATGGCAATATATTAGAGGCGCCGTAAATCAGCTATATTTGGAATGAGTTAATTCATGCGATTGTGACCATGTCATTACAGCCAATTTGTTCCCTGAATAATCAAGCGGTTAGGAATATATGGATATTATCCTTATTTTACAGATAATCTATATACTACTACTAAATATGAGTGTGTATCAATGGCCATGTTAGTTTCCTCATTTTCATGATGTAGAAACATGCACCACATTGTTGGTTTCATCTAACCATACATTAGGGAAGTAAATGTGCATATGGAGAACTCTATATTTGGAAGTAGTGAAATCCTGCAATGCTTACCATGTGTACATACCTATATTAGCCCTTGACAATCAATGACTAGAATAATATTCTCACAAAAATTTGCCACAGAACACGAGTATATAACAATGCATGGTCATTAGTTACCTTGAAGAATTTGTTTGTGAGGACAGAACATGATTACATAACATGCATGACATGGTAGTTTCTGTGAAGAATCGATTGCGAGATAATATGAGTATAACCATGCATGGCACTTCTATATTTTCGAACCCAGTATACACTTCCTGTATTTTCCTCCCGGTTCCAACGAGGACATATCAATGATGTTTCTTGCATTATCCTACTCATACTCGAACAATGCTGATCTTACATTAACAATGCATGTCCTTTTGATATGATGCGGTGTCCCTCGATTCTGCCCTTTGTAATTACACCACCTTTGCCAAAAACAGGGAAGCACAACTGGTTCCTCGCTCGATCGAGCGATGACAAAAGGCTGATGATCATTCGGACACATGAGCGGAAAAGTTATATTGCAAAAACCCCCTTGTATACAAGCACCGTGTATCGTGAGTATCCGGACGATGGCTGTTACATCTATGAGCAGGATACCAGCTTGTTGGGGCCTTTAGGATTTTTTAGTTGGGGCGGGTAAACAGCCTTGGTTCACACTCTCTGTTTCTCGGACTCAATTATCCGATTAACCAGGAGATCACCGTTGGCAAGGACCTTGATGGCAGAGAGGCTCTATTTGCTATGGAAGCTGTGTCTACAGCGAGCCCTAGGAGTTAGGGAGCATACTCCCGATTGTAAGCGATACAGACTGCAGCCAAAAGAAGGTGAGAATGACAAAGGCATCCGGATTAACTTTGATCCTTGGATGTCTCAATTACGACATCTGATGATGTGGTTCAAGCCTTGAGGTTGATAGGTAATTGGGCTGTTGCATCGAAGGGTGGAGCCTTTGGTCAATTATGAGCCGAGTAGTAGCATAATGCCAAACAGGTCAATTATGACTCTCGGGTCGGGCTCTCAAAGATCACGGAAAAAAAGGCGGGCTCTCCAAAAAGAAAGAATAAGGACTCTTAGGCCGACATGTAGGCGCCACCGGTGTTTTCGTGCGCTTTGCGCCGAGAAACATATTAGCGCGTGCTCAAAATTCATGCTACCTTTTCATCCCAGTCTCCGCCCTCCCCACCTCTGGAATCTCGATTCCTACTCCGAGTTCCCCAAATCCCTCCTGTTCTCCTGTACTCAAGCGCACTATCATGTCGCGGTCAGCGCGGATCTCGAGCGGAGATCACGAGGTCCGATCCTGCCTTGATCGCTGCGTCTTTGTCGCTCAGCGATGGCATGCGGCGGCAGCGACCAGTTGCGGCAAAGTGCTGATGGTAACCATCAGCGGCGACCGGCCTCCCGTCTCGCGGACGACCTTGTCAAAGCTCTTGGCATTGCGCACGGCATCCAAATAAGTGACTTGCTCGTCGAAGTCATCCGCCACCGGCTAATTTCTTCGTCGGAGTTCGAACAAGTCGTGTGTTCGAATCTTCGGCGTTTGTTACGTGATGTACGAGCTTTGATCGGTGGCACCGGGATGGGGCTCGGTGCCCTCTGAGCTTGAGTTTTAACAAAGCTTACCTTCCACGGCATGCCTCGGCGTGCTTGGAACAGCGAGTCCATGAGCGAGCTCATCAACGACCTTGGAGGTGAGCTCGTAAGTATGTTTGTTCCTCGGACAGCTGGGCTCGGCGGTTATGGCATGGATGAAGAAGCCGTCCACCATCTGAAGGTGATTGGTGTTGAGATACGGTGCAGGAACCGGGGTTGTACTATTCGTCTCCACCAAGGCCGCCGCGGACCACGTTAGGGATGTACACATGTCGAGTGTTCGTGCATGTCGAAGAAGTGGTCAATCCATCAATCGAAGTCCTGCCGCCCCGCTGGTGCGAGGTCCGTCGGCGGCGTCCATTCTGAGGACTCAACGTCGGACTTTCCCGTGTTGCTCGGAGCGATGGATGGCACAGGGCCTACTCCATCGGCGGCGGAGGCCCTTGCTTCTTTGGGAGAAGAGGCGGGGCTGGCTGCTGGATGTGCTCTAATTTGAGGTAACAACTGAATCTTGTCGAGATAGTACTAGTTAAATCCGAGCAATGGAGTGCGAAGCAGCGATATGCGGTACATTTGATTGTGACCTGTTCTAGTTTTGTACCTGAACTTTTTTAGAAAGGGTTGTCGTCAACTTAATGTGCTAGCAGAACTTATTGTGTTGTCATGCATTTTCTTTGCACAACATTCAAGATATTTCCCGTCATTTATAAAGGCGATGAACCGTTATATACGACTTCATTGGTTTCAGCATAGCCCTTCCCATAGCGATCCTTTGCTTCCATCCTGATTGTGCGCTGCGTGAAATTTTTGTATGCAAGTTCAGTGTGCTATGATGTTCTATATGATTGTGTCAACTATATAAGTTTTCTTGAGCATCGACAATGCATATGGCTGAAAGATGTATTCTGAGCACCGACCGATGGGCCTCTCTCTCTATCTCTCTCTCTCTCTCTCTCTCTCTCTCTCTCTCTCACTCACACACACACAGCGCTACGCACAAGTGGGACCGTTGAATTATTTATTTGCTCGTGACAGCTTTTAATTAGGTTCCACTTTGTAATCTAACTTTTTCTTAAGTTATTAATTGAGCTCGGTGACTTCAAAAAGTTGTCTGAAGCCTTGTTTGGGCCTTTCGGCGTCCCTGAATGTGGGCTGAGTAACCATGTTAGGTTGTCTTGTACTACACAAGCCTTTTTTCAACATCAGCAATGCAAGCTGGGCGACAGTTGTACACAATATCCGGTCAACTTGTTATCCGCCCGCTGGCTGCAAAGTTTCCTAGGAGGTATGCATTAGGCTTAACAAGAAAATGGACTTTAGAAATAATAAATGGGATGTAATTATAATAAGCGGGCAATTACTATGCACCAAACACGTAATTAGTTTGAAAAATATATTATTTTTGGAATTTAGAAATTTTAATTTCATTACTTGTTCTTGTGGCATAATATTTCGTTGGATTTTAACGTGATACAACTTTATTTTGAAATTATATTTAACCTGACTAGAAATTTCGGATAAAAATATTTGGATCCCATTAAAATGTAGAATTTTTTTGAATTCTGTTTTGAGCGGTTGTTTGAAATTATTAATCGTTGTCCTACCTAGAAGTTGGGTTGTACTTTTAACAAACCTGTAAATGGTCTGTAGTAAATTCCATTAGAATTGAAAAATGGGGTGTACATTCTTACAAATCGCAAATGGGCTATATGTTCTCTACCAAATCCGAGCTGTGGGCCTACTAAGTTGATGCATACCAAGGGCTTTGTCAACTTAGTCAATATAAATGATTCTAGCTGGAGTGATCGTACGATGTCCATCCAACAGCTGTAGTGCTTCTTTAACCTCTGGTCTTCTTGCTCCAGCCGCCCAAAGCAGCGCCGGTCGTGTCGCGTGCTCCTGCCTCCTGTGGCGGCTGTGATGCCTTGGAGGCCTCACCGCCCGTACTACTCCCACCGCTGGCAGGCCATCCCTCTACTCACCCACCCCTGTTATTCTTGCGGCGGCCAGAACGATGAACCCTCGTACTCCTCCGCGCGGGCTACCACTGCTGCGTCTTCCCAGGCTCCGTGTCGTCCCCTTCCTAGGCCTCGTTGTCGTCCAGACCACTGCCCTGGTGCTCTCGGCACGGCGTGGTCAACGACCGACTTCCATCGGAAGAGTAGTGTACGTGGAGAGGCTGGCAATTTGGGTCGGCGGTCGCAAGGAAGTGCCTGCTTATTACGTGCAAAATAATTATTCCTCCACGACAGCGAGGGACCCACGGACGGGCCACCTAATTCGCAAAAAGGTTTCCCCACTCTGCTGGGACCCACCGGACGGGCCAGCGTATTCGAAAAAACATTCCCAGCTGTCATGTCGGACCCACCGGAAGTGCCTCCTTATTACGCACAAAAAATGAATACTCCCTGCTGGCTGGGACCCACCATGGTGGGAGGCTGACTTGTGGGCCTACTAAGTTGGTGGGACGGGGCCTTTTTCAACTTTAGTCAATATGAGCGATTCTAGCTCCGGTGACCGTCGATGGCCATCCAGCGGCGTAGTGCTTCTTCAACCTCACGGTATTCTTGCTCCGGCCGCCCAAAGTAGCGCCGGTCGTGCCGCATGCTCCTGCCTCCCGTGGCGGCTGCTTGTTGCCTTGAGCCTCACCGCCCCTACTATTCCCACCGCGTGAGGCTTCCTTTGCCGCGTCTTCCCAGCTCCCGTCGTCCCCTTCCTAGGCCTCGCCGTCGTCCCTTTGCCGTGGTGCTCTCGGTGGCGTGGTCAATTTGGTCAACGACCGACTTCCATCGGAAGAATCTTTGTCGTAGAGGGGTGGCGGTGGGTCCACGGCAGCCGCAAGGAAGTGCCTCCTCATTCTGTGAAAATAATTATTCCTCCACGATAGCGAGGGACCCTTTGGACGGGTCACCAGTATTCATAAAAAAATGTTTCCATTGACTGCTGGGACCCACAGACGGGCCACCCTATTTCGTGAAAAAACGTCCCCCCTCCCCAGCTGTCGGCTCGGACCCACGGAAGTGCCTCCTTATTACACACAAAAAAATGAATACCCCCTGCTGGCTGGGACCAACCTTGGTGGGAGGCTGACTTGTGGGCATACTAAGTTGACTGGGACGGAGGCCTTTGTCAACTTTAGTCAATATATGAATGATTCTAGCTCTAGTGACCGTCGATGTCCATCCAACGGCCGTAGTACTTCTTGACCTCTGGTCTTCTTGCTCGGCCGCCCAAAGCAGCGCCGGTCGTGCTTTGCTCCTGCCGCCCGTGGCGAATGTGATGCGCGGAGGCCTCACGCCCCTACTACTCCCACCGCTGGCAGGCCATCCCTCTCGCACCCACACCCCTGTTATTCTCTGGCGGCGGCAGCCTCACACCACAGCCGAGCAGTGAACCCTCATACTCCTCTGCGTGGGCATCCTTTGCCGCGTCTTCCCGCTCGCGTCCTCCCTTCCTTGGCCTCGCCGTCGTCCACCGCCACTGGTGCTCTCGGCGGCGTGGTCAACGTGGTCAGGAATGGCTTCCATCGGACGTGGACTGCGTGGAGAGGTGACAGTGGGTCCACGACCGCAGCAAGAAGTGCCTCCTTATTAAGCGCAAAATATTTATTCCTCCACGGCGGCGGGGACCCACCGGACGGGCCACCGTATTTAGCAAAAGCGTTTCCCTTGTGCTGCTGGGACCCACAATTACCTCTTCGCGCAAGGAAGTGCGTCCGAAAAAAATGATTCGCCCCATTGCTGGGACCCACCAGCTACATCGTCGCCGCAAGGAAGTGCACGGCGGTCGGGACCCACCTGGTCGAAGCGTGCGTGGCGTTTTCATTCTGGTGCGTGAGCGTATGCGTACATATATCTTTGGTGGATGTAAGCGCGCGCGTGTCGTAGTAAGCGCGCCGCGTAGCATGTACTGCGTCGTCTGTTGGCGAGGTGCAAGAAAGAAAATCTGACCCGCGTATGTACATACGGGCAGGGTCTCTACGCCTATCGCGCATACATACATGGCTGGGTCGAAGCGGAGAAACAGCGGTGTCGTCGTGTTCATGGGGATCAACCGGCTGGGTCGGAGCGGAATGCGTGGTCGTGTTCATCGGGAGGCTTGGGCGGAGCAGGTGATGAAGCGAGTCCTAGCGTACTGCACTGGCGGAGAAACAGCCTTGTGTTCGACCAGCCACGTTAAAGCAGGGTCTGTTGATCGGGAGGGGCTGGCGTCAACAAAAGCGAAGAAGCGGACCTCCTACGGTCGAAACTAGGGTCTGTTGATCGGGAGGGTGTGGCGTGCCGCAAAAGCGGAGAAGCGGACCTCCTATGGTGAAATGGGGTCTGTTGATCGGGAAGGGTGTGGCGTCCGCAAAAGCAGACAAACGGACCTCCTACGGTCAAGCAGGGGTCTGTTCATCGGGAGGGTGTGGCGTGCCATAAGCAGGACTCCATGGGATCTGTTCATCTCCACCGTCGGCGCCCTCCGGCCTCCACGGGCTACCGTCGACCTCCTCCGGCCTCCACAGGCTACCGTCAACCTCCTCCGGCCTCCACGGGCTCCTATTCATCCAGCCTCCACGCACTTTTCTCCACAGCTCTTTGTTCAACCACCCCTCCACGGGCACCCCTCCACCGCCTCTGTTCATCAACCCTCCACACCACGGGTCTGTTCAACCACCCTCCACGCCACCCCTCCACCGTCTCTGTTCATCCAGCCCTCCACACCACGGGTTCCTGTTCATCCAGAGCAACGCCACCGCTCACTATTCATCAACCCCCCATAGCAGTCCTTTGTTCATCCAGAGGCAGCATCGATCGGCTTGATTAGCAGCGATAGCGAAGAATCGCTCCATCGGGTTCGATTAACAGCCATCGATCGATCCCTCGGGTTCGATAACATGTAGCCCTACGATTGCAATCGCTCGGGTTGATTAGAGCCCAATGCCTCGCTCGGGTTGATTAGAGCCAACACCTCACACCCAGCAGCGTCGTCACGAGAAAGCAGCGCATCGCTCCGCCCGACCTCCCCGTAACGGCAACTCCCGAAATTTTCCTCCCCTCGCTTCTACCACGGTTTTTCCGTCATGGGCGGCCCAAAGAATGTCATGCAGCTGCGTCTCAGCCCGCCCGGGCGAAAAGCCCATTTTCTATCATGGTTTTTGTCATAAGTAGGGCCCACCACATCTATGATGATACGGGTTTTGTCACAATTATCGTCATAGAAATGTCATATGTATGACAGAAATTTATTCGTTCAGCCCAAAATGTCACGGTGTGTCTTTTTTTTGTAGTGCTAGAATCACGCCATGCAACCGTTCGATCTCCGATCCAAGGGCTCTCGGAAGCCCGTATCATGGGAGAATGGAAAGCCACTACCTGCCGTTTGCCGCGGTGGCGATTCGCTCCTACTCGTCCTGCCGTCCTTTAATACTACGGTGGTTCGCTCCTAGTCGTCCCGTCCATTCACATTACGGCAGTTCCACTAATCCTAACCCTCCTCCCAAATCCATGGCGTCCCAAATCTCCCGATCGGCGGTGAGTACAAGGTTAGAACCATCACCGGCGATGAGTTCGGCGTAATCTACACCCGTTCTTCGCGACGGTGAAAGGATGCCTTTCTCGCTTGAGCGCATGTTGAAGACTCACATGATGAGTGGGTGGCGGGCTGATGTTGAGTACACCACGGTCGTGGGGCGAGAGAAGGATCTAAAGGGCGAAGAGAGGAAGAAGCCGCTGTGATCGAGGTTTGCGTGCATGACTTATGCTTGGTCTACCACATATGCCATGCCGGCGTTGACTGCCGAGGATTTTAAGGACTTCCTCGAGAGCAACCTAGTCAAATTCGTTCTTGTAGACTTTGGTAACGACAAAGAAGTCCTCGTCGGATAGGCCTCGTTGTAGGCAACACCTTGACCTCCAAAAGAATCGGTGGTGTCCTCTCGTTAGCCTTCAATGCGACCTGGCGAGCCATGGTTCATCCTTAAATGCAGTGGCTGGAGAAACCTCCATACCGTTTCATCGTCATGCATGGCAGCGGAATGTACTAGATATAGACCACATCCGGTATCTGCGATGGATGGCTACCTTTGTTTCAATATCTACAAGGCTTGGATGAAGAGCAACAGCCAAGTTGGCGGTTCAAGCAAGAAGTATCGACCAAGAGGAAGAGGGACAAGGGCGAAGTCGAGGGCGTGGGCGAGGACTCGAGTAAGGTGGCGATGTCGTTGCTCATGGTGGTTCTAATGTAGTGTCTACGGAATAGTTGCAAAGTTTAATTTCAGGTGTGCTTAATTTAATTTGAGGGTGTGTTGTCTTTGAGCCCCAATGAGAACTATGTTATGTTTCTTCTTGTTACTTTAACTATTGATAAGTACATAGTAGTATTTCTTACATTTCATCTTTTAGTTGGTATAGTACTACCACTCGTTTATTCACATTCTATACGTACAATATATATGTCCAACATCATATAGCTAGCTGCTTAGTTGTCAAAGAATTTCAGGGTGCTTAGTTTTGTCAAAGAATTCAGGGTGCTTAGTTTTATTTGAGGGTGGGTTGTCTGGACACCATAATTGTGACTAGCCTTTTAATAGTACTATATGCATAATTTGGCGTGGCGCTCTCTATATGTACCACATTTTTTAATTTCAAGTTTTGCTCCATGGCGCAATCCATCGATACTCTTGCTGTACAAAAGTATACATTTTTAAAAGGCTAGAGGTGGGGCAGTCTAGCTTGGTCGGTTTCACGAGGCGAGGGCCTTTGTGATTTGTGACACATTACTGCTTTGGAAGGCGGGGCCTTGTGATTTGACTGCTTTCGTATAAATCTGGCGGCGACCTGATCGAGGAGGAGCAAAGAACCGTGCGGTATACTCAAGTTTTCCTTTGGAGTAATCTTTGCGACGGAGGAACCTGAAACACGGAAGCCCAGTGCCATATGGCGATAAAAATGATCTAATTTGCTAGTCATCTCATTGTTAGCATTGTTCTATTCATTCCCTCAAAAACAAAAACCATTGTTCTATTCATGCCTCATGACGTGACACGTCTTGGTGAAACACCGAAGCAAAAGATGAAACACAGCAGCAAAGAAGAAGGAAGATTATCACCCCAAATGATCTAATTAGCGGCGGAGTCGTAACTGCTTCTTCATCGCCTCCCGACCTCCATCTCCTTGCGCGTCTCCTCCGCCATCTTCTTCATTCTGTCCATGACTTGGAATTTCTCGTAGCGAGCCTTCGTCATCTGTTCCACGGCCGCATTACGTACCTTGACGAGGCGGGTGCTCGATCGCGAGCTTCACCAACTCCTCCTACATTTCCATGGCGAGGGCTGCAGCATCTTCATCGAGGAACTACTATTCTCATGCAGCTTCTACCAGCGGCGTTCTTCTCCTTCAACAGGTCGATCTCGTGGCGAGCTTCGCCGTGTCCTCTTGAAGTCGCGAGATTTCGCGGTCGCCTTCTTCTCGAGGCAATGCTCTTCTTGGCAGCATCACCAAGCGGCGGTCAACTCCCCTGCTGATTGAGCTCAGCGGGCATGTCGTCGAGGCTCTCCTTCACAACTCCGTCAAGCCTTGGATGAACTCCTTCTACTTATTGAGGTGCTTATTGAGCTGATCGGGCATGCCGTCGAGGAATAACGACTCCAGCTCGCATGGCTCGGCATGTTAGCCTCTGGGGCTAGAGGCGCTCACAGGAGCCATCGCTTTGCCGTGAGAGATCTTCGAGGTCTCTGCGTGGCGGCGAGCCCTCTCTTTTTCCGCAGCCTTGGTTGTCGCTCCTTATTCTGAGTAGTTCTCGACCTAGAGCTCTGCTCACCGGCCATAACAGCGACAGACGAAGAAGAAGCGCTTATGAGGAGGAAAGGTAGAGTAATTTTCGGTTAGGTAGTTCCCTTTTATAACCTAAGTACTAGCACTAGTAGTACTAATACCTGCATAGTGGGAACACGTTCAGGTTTGATGCGTAGTACTAGTAGGTGTTAGAAGGCTTTCGAATGTGATGGGAACAAGGTAAAGATTAATTGATGGTTTTGGTTTGAGGCCGAAGCGGCTCCCGATGAGTTTAGTCGAACATAAATTTCAAGTAGACTACATTGCTCAAATCGTAAATATTATGTTAGTGTCAAAATTTGGCACAAAATCTGAAGAGACCAATGGAAGTACTACTAGCAACCCACGATTTAACTACTGCATCTTGTGATGGAGTAATAATGTCTTTCTTCCGCCCTCCGTCCACTCAATTTGCATGGGCTGTATTAATTGACCATCAATGAAGTGAAACGACTTTACCGCGTCAAATTATCACATGGGGTGGATCTTGGTACAAAATTGCGTCCGCCCGTGTACCCGCATGTGCGTGCGAGGAATGAGTGCGTGCGTGGCGTGCGTGCACATCTTCGCTTCATGCATGTACGCCCGGTATGGCTCGGGGAGGGCAGTACATTCTTACGGAACCAGCAGACACGTCCTTGTGATCAATCCATGCAAGGAGGTCACGACAACGCCTCCACATGTGCCATGTGGCTTCATGAACTATAAGAGAGACACATGTAGCATGCCATTGGTATTCTAATTTCGTGTTTTGCACATACTCGAAGTACTAGTAATTTACGTGCATTGCGCATCAGATTTTGCAACAAATTATGAATAAATACCACACTATAGCATGTAAGCTCTTAGTCATATAGGCGTGATGTAGCCCTTCGTTTAATTCTTATAGTTCATCTCATTCAAAATCAAATTAGTTTTTATAAAAAAGCTAAAACAGCGTGAATAGGAAAAACATGGGATTATAGTGGAATGTCGTATTGAATCCTACTGAGGATTATGCGAGTGTTTGATTGTGCATAGAAAAAATGCAGAATTCTTTCAAAGAGGTTTGAGTGGATGGGATGTTTCCTATGAAATCTAGTGCAAATGAATCATATGAAAAAATTCCTATGGTTTACAATCCTATGAATCAAACAACCAAGATAGGAAAAATTCCTAATGATTAGAATCCTCCAAAATTCCTTTGAGAATCCTATGAATCAAAGAAGCCCTTAATCTATTTTATGATTCATGGAATTGTGCGTTGTAAAGCATAAAGTAAAAACAAATGATGGCAATTCAACTAGAAAAAAGTTTGGGCAGTTATGATACGGAAGATTCTAGAACAAAGAGAACCACTATTGTTTTGAGATTTGTGCATTATGCTTAAGTTCAAGCATGGAGTCGCTAGATTGTACATGTGGAAAAATCCGGTGGGGGCTAGAAGATGGTGCGAGGGCCAAGTGGAGGAGACTATGAAGGAATGCACAAGTGCGAGATCGATAGTTAGAGAGGCGAACACGTGCTTGTTTGTTGCCTTGATGGCGAGCCATGAAAATAAATGAGCTAGGGGACAAGCATTGCTAATCCTTTACGAGGAGGGTCAATTCATGAAATTAAACCTTCTTTAGCAGCAATTGTCTAATGATCACATTCATATTAGCCTCGATATATAGTGATGTTAGGGGGGGGGCCCTTACTTTGTCTTCATCATTGTGCGCATCCCGAGAGATGAAGCGGAAGGCATGGATGATGAGAGGGGCGTTGGATATATAATTAATGTGGGTGTATTAGCAATTTATGTTAATCCTATATAGAGAGGTATAGATTGATCGATGTGGGCGTGGGAGAGGTATAAATTTATCGATGTGGGCGTGGGAAAGAGGTGAGACCTCCTTGAATATATCGATTGATCGGTTTGTGTGGAAAACTATGAAAGACCTAGCTATATACACACATACATAGAGGAACATCGATCGTTGCGCATGCAGCGTGAGAGATAAAGAATGCCGATATGAGGAGAGGGGGATGTGTGTGGGTGTGTGCCTTCATGGGAGACCGACCTGAAGAAAAACATTGCATGCGTCACGATAGATAATGCCATTGGTAGTGTGTGGGCATGCATGCACGAGAGAAAGTTAGTGGTACAATTATAAAGAAGACTACTGTGTGGGTGTAAAAGAATAGGTGAGGTCATAATCAATGTAAAGTTGAATTCAAATATTTGAATAAGAGATCCGATGTTTGAAACCCATGCATGCATGAATATAACGGAGATCTGCGGTGTGCTTTGGAAATGAGCATGTTGTAATGTATACACATTGAACAAGGTCGGACTGATTTGAATTTGAGATACCGATGGCGAGACATCATTTGCCCATGTCGCATCCGTTCATGTAATTGGAGATGATGGTGACTTTAGCATCACATATCTATATCTATACCCTATATATATATTATATTATATATATTTTAATATTGTGGCGGGTAACTTTAACTTTGAAAGATGGTCGTTGGATGAGGCGAATCCGAAGGTCCAAAGATGGCAAATTTGAGCACTATTGGCGTTGGATATCATCTAGATTCCACAGATTTCACCACATGTATAATCTAGAAGACTCCATGGTTGAACTTAAGCATAATGCACAAACATCAAAACACAAGCACTTCTTATTTGTTCTAGAATCTTCCGTATCATAATTGCCCAAATGTTTTCTACATGATTTGCCATTATTTGTTTTTACTTTATGTCTTACAACGCACAATTCCATGAATCTTAAAATAGATTAGCTTTCTTATAAAAACTAGATGATTTTGAATGAAATGAACTATAAAATTAAGCGAACATCTACATCATGCATATATGAATCAAAGCTTGCATGCTATAATGTGGTATTTATTCATAATTTGGTTGCCAAATCTCATGCGTGCAATGCGTGTACCTTACTCTAGTCTAAATGGTGTTTATGTGTGTGTTGTGCGTGTTGAGGTGCAAATTGTCTTTTTGGGTACCGTTAAGCTTGTTCTTCGAAATTTCAAGCAGCGCCTTGTTATGCGAAAATTGAAGATAAGCGTCTCTGTCTAGCGTCTTTGAAACTCCGCCTCTTCAACCCGTGCCTTGTTAGCCCGAAATATTTAAGATATATCTTTGTCTCGTTGTGCTCGACAACTCCTCCATCTCAACCCGCCTTGCTATTCCGAAATTACAGCGGCGAAAACTCCCACCTCCTATGAAATCTCGACCGTGAAATGCCGTGGTACCCCTGAACGAAAGAACCGCCTCAAATCGGTGGGGGTACTTTCGTAACTTTACCCACATTTCGGACAAGCGCGTCTCTAAGCCATGGTTCCCCCTGCCATCCCATCCGCCCACCCATTCGTACACGAGGCGCGAAAACCAGCGAAGAAACCCCCCACCTGCTCCGTCCGCCACCCGGTCGGAGCTTCTTCCCCGACGACATCGTCCACAGCAACACCTCGGCGTCCCTCATCCACCGTAGCGGATGAGGATCCGTCGTCGATCTCATCGACGTCCCTCATCCACCGTAGCGGATGAGGATCCGTCGTCGATCTCATCGTCCGCCGGTTCAGCCACCCGTCCTCCACCTCCAAGGAGCTGCCCGGCGTTCCCCTCATCTTCGCGCCACCTCCATTCCCACGCCATCTTCACTGCACCACCGGAAGAGCATCATCATCACCGTTTCCTCGGATGAAGCTGCGGCCTAATCGGCGCCACCAAAGAGGTTGTACACTAAGCGCGCATTTTCTTCTTGATTCGATCTCACGGTGTTGCGGTGCTCGATCCCGAGCTGACAGCGCGACTCCATCCCGGCGGCGTCGCCGCCACTTCCTCCAGCGTCGCTCCTCGGCGGCGTCCACATCGATAGGAGCTCTGCTGCTTTAGCTCTCCTCGCGCTGCTGCTCTGCTCTTGCTCTCGGTCCCTGCACTGGTCGCTCTTGCTATTGCTCTTGCTCACGCTGCTGCTCTCGCTCTTGCTCTTGCTTGCGATGCTGCTCGATTTTGCTACACTGATCGACTAAATCGACTTTTGGGTCGATCGATTTCAAGGGTGGGCTCGCGGGGTGAAGGAAGAACCAGCCGCTTGCGGGGAGGGGGCTCGCCGGAAGGTACCCACTATCTATCTTAGGGTTCGAGGATGGGGCGGTGGTCGCGGCGGTGGCGAGGCGTTGGCGGGCGGTGGCGTGGGGATCGCTGGAGAAAAAGCTCGGCGCAGGGGGCCTAGAGGATGGGTGGGGGCGCGGCGGACGGCGGTGGGGAGTGTTTCGAGGCGGCGGGCGGCGCACCGCCTTGACTTGGTGGCGCGGGATGTTGTTTGGCGGTGGTGGTGGCGGCTCGAGGTGGAGGTTGAAGATGAACCGCAAGCCCTTGATTTCATATCCAACGGCTGCAAAATCGGTGACGAGAGATGAAAAAGTCGGTCAACGGCGTGTAGCCTCACCTTGCTAGTGCGTTCGGTTTGAAATGATAAAATTCAGTTTCGACGACAAAATTCAGTTTGGACAGTTAGGTTCGGTTTGACGATTAAGTTCAGTTTTGTGAGTTAAGTTCAGAGATGGCGGCTGATGTATTTTACATCTAGCAATTTGTGGTTATGTATTTTCGTCATGTATTGGAGATGCTATTAGAATTCCCTCAGAGTTAACGTTGTTCGTTGTCTCTCTTGTCTGCTTGACCTCGGCGTCGTACAACTCACGGAGCTGCTCCAGCGATGAAACCCTCCATCACAGCGGAGCAGTACCTCGGGCTCCATCTCCAGGCGCCTAAGATCTTCTTCCCCTCCTCGAGACAGCCAAGTCAGCGGAGCATCCTCACCGCCAACCCAATCATCTTTGAGATCGACATGGCTTCACCAAAGAGGTTGTACACTTGTTGCATCTATTTTTACTCTACATGTTATATATTGTCCATTGAGCACTTGTAGTAATGGGAAATCGATTATTTTATCCTACTATATGACAAGCGGTGAGGTGCCGGGCAACTTAGCTATCCATGATGGACTCTCTTGAGCGCCATCATTATTTATCTCTGTAGCGTTTGAGTTGTGCATTTTTCGATGGGCACAGGAGTTGAGCTAGTATGGCGTGGCACTGGGTCCAAAGTAATAGAAGTAGCACAAAAACATTTTTTAGTGTAGGATTTTCCTTGCTCAAGCCTGCCTACTAGAATCGCCGATGCTTGAAAGGAAAAGTGAATGAAAAACATAGGAATTGGAAAGTTTCCTATGGTACTACTTTTCATGAATTTGGTGCAAAGGAATGGAGCAAAGGAAAAGCTGTAGGATTTGTTCCTTTAGTGTCTCCTTGAAAGAAAAACCGTAGGAATTCTAATTTCCACTTCTCCTCCTTTTCATATTCCTATTCATCAAGCACAATACTAAGATATAGTAGCATAATAGCATTATAACCGTACATTTTCTTGTGGTTTGACTTAATCTCACCATGCTTTTTGCATCCGTGATCTTCAATTGTTGTGAATCAAACACCCAGTTAGCGAGAAATCCTGTGTTTTAAATTCTCTGTTTTGCCGTGCATTCCTATCCTATTCTGTCTATTTCCTATCCTGCATTGTTAGAATCCTCAAATTCAAACAAGCCCTTACTCAATTACTTCTATTACAGATATGTGTCAAAGAAAACCTTGTGTGGTTTGTCCTGCTCTGCTGTGTTGTGTTCCACCCAGCTCAGCTGCTCCAACAACGGAAGGGTTCACCACAGCGAGGATCCGCTCTCGGTGTCTTTCGCCGCCTCAGATCTTCTTCCCTTGTGGCATCGACAACTGCATCACCATCATCAACTAAGCGAGATGACCTTGAGGACTACGGGTCCGCAAGAGAGTCGCACTCTTCGTGTCTACTTACGTTATCGTCGCAATATGATGACATGCTACATTATCGTCGTGTTCACCTATTAGACTCCAAGTCAGGTCCAAACTAATGTTGAAACTTGAGTTTTTAAATGGTTGTGGGGTACATATTGGGGCAGCAATCAGTACTATCTGTATACTATCTGGTTAATCTCCGGTGTCAACTATGAGTTTCATGTTGGGTGCAAACAAACATTAAAGGAGCCATTATCTATATTTTTTAACTAAAGCTATTATCTGCCTGCTATCATTTGTTTTGGGTCTATCCATAGTTTGCTACCATCACTTTGGATTTGTGCATGCACTCCTTACATAATCTCACTATGTTTTATTCCTATGCATGCCAGTTATTGTACACAATGGAACTGATCATGTAGAGCAAAGAGGCGAGCCTTGCGTGGCAATAAAATTTCATGCAGGCGTCGTTCCATGGTGGGCGCAAAGGCAGCCCCCACCCATTTGGATCATAATCAAGAGGAAGATAACTGTTAGAGAGGATTTAGAAGGAAGACCACTCCTATTTACCCCATGAGGTCTTCGCTCTAACTTGGCATCTTGATGTTGGTAATATCATGCATATGGTGCCTTGCATTGCTTCTTGTATACATTAAAGATGTCATCTGCTTAGTTTAGACATGCTTTATGTCAATGCCATCTGTTTTGTTTCTTTATCGTATATGTGAATCATGCAATGCCATCTTGTCTAGCCGGGCATCATATATGTGAATTTTGCAATGCCACCCTGGTTAGCAGTCATCTTATATATGAATTATATCATGCCATCATTTTTTATTATGTGTTAAATTTGTCAACAATTTTAGTACATTCAATTACTCTTCTGTGCATCAGCCATTCGGCACGGTCATGGAAAAATCTGGAGTGGAAACAATGTCTTGAGCGAGACAATGCTATCGGCGAAGTGCATGTCTTCTTTGGTTACCGATAGCTCCTCGGAGGAGGATTGAGAGACAGATGACCGGTCATATTTCCCCACGAGGTGCATGCCCTAACTTGGTAGGGTTATGTTACTCATATCATGCGTATGGTATCTTGCATTGCTATGTCATTTGCTTAGTTTAGACATGCTTTGTGTGAATGCCACCTGTTTAGTGTCTAATTACCATATATGTGAATTATGCAATGCCATCTTGGTTCAAGACATTATATATGTGAATTATGCAATGTTATCTTGTTGCAAGGCATTATGTATGTGAATTATGCAATGCCATGCTATTTAGGCAAGTGTCATATATGTGAATTATATCATGCCGTCCTTTTTTTGTATTTCGCATTGCTTTTGTCGACAGTGTTTGTATATTCAACTGCTCTTCTGTGCATCAACCATTTGAATTGGTGATGGAGAAATCGGAGTGAAAACAAGGTCTTGAGCGAGACAATGCTACTGCTGAAGCAGATATCTTGCTGATTCTGAGATAGCTCTTGAGAGGAGGATTGAGGAGATGACCAGTCCTATTATCCCCCGAGGTGTATGCTCAAACTTGGCAGGGTTATATTACTCATATAATGCATATGTTGTATTGCAATGCTTATTTTGTACATCATATACACAATATTGAATGCCATCTCCTTAGTTGACACATCATATATGCAATTGCCCTCTGCTCACTTCCTTAGTATATAAATCATATATTTGAATTATGTCATGCCATGATGTTTACATAGACAGCATGTATCTGAATTATGGCATGCCAACCCATTTTCTAAAGACATAATATAGTTATATCATCTTATCTTGTTTACATAGTCATCATATTTTAAATTATGTCATTCTATCCATGAATTATATCATGCCATCATGTTTCCATCGACGGCATGTTTGTGATTTATGGCATGCCAACCACTTTAATAGACACATCGTATAGTTATATCATGTCATCCTGTTTACATAGTCATCATATTTTGAAGTATGTCATTCTATCCTGTTTAGTTAGCCATCATACATGTGAAATTGTGTCATGCTATCCTATTTAATTAGCCATCATATATGTGAAATTATGTCCTGCTATTACATTTGCTTAGACAACATAAATGTGAATTATTTCATGCCTGTTTTCTTCCTACTATCCATTGCACTGTCTATCTTACAATGTCGTACATTCAATTACTTTTCTTGTTTATCAGCCATTTCAATTGGAGGAGTGATGGCGATATCTGTGGGAGTAAAACACGGTCTTGGAAAAGATTGTGCTACACATCGTCTGAGATAGAACCACGGTTGTACTTCCCCAATAATCAGCCCCACCACATAACCCACACTCATGCAGATTGTACCCCTACCCGGTTGGACGGAGAACCAACTACACCTTCTAACCCCAACCCGGTGATAGACACCCGGTTCTCGTTGACACAGCACCGTCTCCACCACAGAGCACCCAAACACGAGCAGTTAGTAAGGCAATTGCAGTGCCCAAATCACGAGGAATACCACTCCAAACCCGAAGTCAACGCTTAAAGCAGAAGAAGAATTGTTCTCAGGTCATGTTCCGTAGCTATGGTTCATCCTACTTTGCTCTTGCATCCTTGTATTCTTGATACCAACCAATTTCAAATTTGAAGGATGCAATTGAAACTCCAATGGCATAGCGGTATGTTTTAAACCTGTTTCTTCAACGTGTTTGGCTGTTTCTGTTGTAACTTGCTCTATGTTGATTTCAGTTTCAATTGAATAAGCAGTTATGTTCTCATGCCATGCACATTACAAGTGTTTTTATTCTTGTGTAGTTTCCCACACTTATATTCTGTCTATGCTGCTTTGTCTTAAATAGATATGATTGAACTGTATCTATCTTGATTTGGCAACATAAACTAGAATGATATAGACCATCGGTGACCATACTACATAGATATATGTTTGTTTCATGCTGTTATCCTGTCCACCTTACTCTTGAACTGGTTTACCAAAATGAGTTTCATATACTACATTGTAAACCTGAGATGTGTTTGTTTGTTTCCCTTTAGAAGCGGATAAAATATTGGAGAAGAGTACCTGTTATGCAATGGTAAAGGAAGTAATGCAGATAAGGTTCAAGATAGTGAGACATCCTCTTGGTCTCCAAGAAAGCTGATAAAAACTATATTGAGGACGGTGAGACAACCCCAAATTCTGTCTTGATGTAGTGTTGATTCTTGACTACCCTTGGCACCAGCTCTTGAACTCGTTGCTGAATCAGTTCGACTTCTTGAGTCTCAACTTCAAGTTGAAAGACATCGATCGAGATGTTATCGACGAGGAAGCCGAAGGGTGAGAAGTCCTGCAGAATTCAGATGCATACTTTACGGTGCAACTTGCGGTATTTGGAGGACTTAAGCGCCAAACAAGAGAAAGTTAATAAGCTTGCTAAGCATCTTGCCAACATTATGGGTACCGAGGATATTGTTTCTTGAGCTCTTACGAAGTGGTTTCAGTTACGGACTTGTTTTCTTTGTGGCGTTTATATCTCTTTGTGTTCCCTATATTTGCACTAGTGGCGAACTTTGATGCCCAGTGGATGCAATATGTGTAATAACCATGATAGCCTAGTGTAAGTTGCTTGCTTATTTATTTCCTTGTTGTCTTGTTTATCTGTTTGCTTCTAGTCAGTGCAGTTCTTTTTCTGCGGTTTGCTAGTGGCTGCAACAACCTATTTTTTAAAACTAGGCCACAATAACCATGGGGTAATATTTACTGTAGTGACACTGCACCTACGGGCCGTAGAAATAGTGGGCCTTCTACGGGCCGTATAAACAGTGGGCCTTCCACGGGCCGTAGAAACAATGGGCCTTCTACGGGCCGCAGAAACAATGGGCCTTCTACGGGCTGTATCATCAATGGGCCTTATACGGGCAGTATGATCGATTGGCCAAACATGGGCCAATAAGAGGCCGCATTATGGCCGTAAACGGGCTAGAGTTGGAATCGTCCGTTCATGGGCTGACCATAACTGGCCATCATTAATAGGCTGTATTTCATGACGCTATGAAAATGGCCCAGCGTGTTAACGGACCACAAGCGGGCATTGTAACCACGGGCTGAATTTGGCCCATAAGCGAAAATAGCGATGCGGGCGTAAGTAAGCGAATGCTAGAAATGAGCCCAAGAATAAATGGGCTCGAGAAGGCAAAAAAGATAACATGGGCTGGAGCGGCCCAATGGAATAATGAGGCCCTTAATGGGTATAAAGTGATACCTTTATTAATTACGGGCGATTTCACCAGGTTGTTAATGGGTGTAAAGTAATACCTTTGTTCATTACGGGCCAGTTTCACCACGGGCGTTAATAGGCCAAAAGTTACATAGGGCCTCATATGGGCGAAAAGGCGTCATGGGCGAAGTGAAAATGGGCTGGAATCATATTGGGTGGCCCGGATGGCGCTCTGGGCCTAATTCGGATAGGGCATAACGGGCCTTGGGTTAGCGTCTTTGTAAATGGGCTATATGCGAGCAGGCCGTTAACGGGCTTTACATGGGCGGCCGCCACCTTTTGACCAAGTCAAATGGGCGGCCTTTTCACGAGAATGGGCCTCTATTGGGCGTGCCCACTGTCGATGTATCATAAGCGTATACGTCCAATGAGTGGATGACATCTGTCCCAGCGGTGAGTCGACACGTGTTTCCTCCACCAATGATGATTTTACCGTGGACAATCCCCATTGGTCGGGGCTGTTAACGGGTTATCGGATCAAAACCCGACCCGATAGCTTAATGGAGTTCCATTACGGTGGATGCCGCGTGTCGGTCACCCTTGGCGAAAGCACTTACGTGACCGCGATTTATCGTCATGGAAGTGGACACTTCCGTGATGATAATTTTGGTAATGTCATGGAACACTTCTCTGACGACACGGTATGACTATCTTGATTACATCATAAATTTGTCATGGATGTACATGCATGACAAAAAGCGACCTACTATGACAAACACGTATCATCACGGAAGTGTATTTTTTCAATGCTTCATATTATTATCCAATGATGTGTTGCCATCCTATGATGTGTGAGTAGATTTTCGTTGTCCTATCGGTGGTTGATGAATTGCTATGATTTATTTAATTTGTTTGTGGTTATGTTGCTGTCCTTTGGTGCCCATCATATGGTAGCGTGGATCACACCATAGGGTTAGTTGTATGTTGATAGGACTATGTATTGGAGGGTAAGAGTGATGAAGCTTCAACCTAGCATAGAAATTGATGCATACGGGATTGAAGGGGGCCAATATATCTTAATGCTATGGTTGGGTTTTACCTTAATGAGCGTTAGTAGTTGCGGATGCTTGCTAATAGTTCAATCATAAGTGCATAGAATTCCAAGTAAGGGATGACATGCTAGCGGTGGCCTCTCCCGTAATACTTGCTATCGGACTAGTAAAGTAGTCAATTGCTTAAGGACAATTTCGCAACTCCAACCACCACTTTTCCACACTCGCTATATTTACTTTGTTGCTTCTTTACTTACAACAGCCCCTAGTTTTTATTCTCATGCTCTTTGCTTTCTTGCAAACCTATCCAAAAACACCTACAAAGTACTTCTAGTTTCATACTTGTTCTAGGTAAAGCAAACGTCAAGCGTGCGTAGAGTTGTATCGGTGGTCGATAGAACTTCATGGAGTATTTGTTCTACCTTTAGCTCCTCGTTGGGTTCGACTAAACACTTATCGAAAACTGTTGCGATCCCCTATACTTGTGGGTTATCAACTGGTCCTTTGAGCGGAACTGCCCCAAGTATTTGGCGGATAAGAAGGATGGCAAGGTGAACAAAGTTATATGTGATATACATGTTATTGATGTGTACCTTCTTGATGCTCATGATAGGTGCAGGTATTTGATCTGGTTTTGTTGCTAATATTTGCAACTCGAAAGCAGGGACTACTGATTAAGCGAAGATTGGCTAAGGGCGAGGTGATGATGCTCGTGGGAAATGGTTCCAAAGTCGATGTGATCGCGGTTGTACGCAACCTCTCGTCTACCTTGGGATTAGTTTTAGACCTGAATAATTGTTATTTGGTGCCAGCGTTGAGCATGAACATTATATCTGGATCTTGTTTGATGCAAGATGGTTATTCATTTAAATCAGAGAATAATGATTGTTCTATTTATATGGGTAATATCTTTTACGGTCATGCACCCTTGAAGAGTGGTCTATTTATATAGAATCTCGATAGCAGTGACACAAATATTCATAATATTGAAGCCAAAAGATACAGAGTTGATAATGATAGTGCAACTTATTTGTGGCACTGCCGTTTAGGTCATATTGGTGTAAAGCGCATGAAGAAACTCCATTCTAATGGACTTTTGGAATCACTTGATTATGAATCACTTGGTACTTGCGAAACATGCCTCGTGGGCAAGATGACTAAAACACTGTTCTCCGGAACAATGGAGCGAGCAACAGATTTGTTGGAAATCATACATACTGATGTGTGTGGTCCAATGAATGTTGAGGCTCACGGCGGGTATCGTTATTTTCTCTCCTTCACAGATGATTTGAGCAGATATGAGAGTGAAGTGGAAAATCATCGTAACAAGAAAATAAAGTTTCTATGATCTGATCGTGGAGGAGAATATTTGAGTTCTGAGTTTGGTCTTCATTTGAAACAATGTGGAATAGTTTAGCAACTCACGCCACCGGAACAGCGGCGTAATGGTGTGTTCGAACTTCGTAATCGTACTTTACTATATATGGTGCGATCTATGATGTCTCTTCTGATTTACGCTATCATTTTGGGGTTATTCTTTAGGCGGCTGCATACACGTTAAATAGGGCACCATCTAAATCCGTTGAGATGACACCTTATGAACTATGGTTTGGCAAGAAACCAAAGTTATCGTTTCTTAAAGTTTGGGGCTGCAATGCTTATATGAAAAGGCTTCAACCTGATAAGCTCGAACCCAAATCGAATGTGTCTTCATAGGATACATAAAGGAGACTGTTGGGTACACCTTCTTGTTGGGGAGCGTTGTAATTTCAAAAAATCCTACATAAAGATAATGGTGATGCATAGAAACAAGATGGGAGAGTGTTGTCTACTTACCCTCGTGAGCCGTGGCGGCGTTATGACAACGCGATTGATGTAGTCATCGTCTCCACGATTGACCGATCCTAGCACCGAAGTGCGGCACCTCCGCGGACTGCACGTTCAGCTCGGCGGCGTCCACGAACTCAGATCGGTAGAGCTTTGAGGAGAGCTTCGTTATGCAGCGGCATGATGGCGGTGATGATGAAGTTACCGGCGTGGGGCCGCCTAAGCACCGCTTCTGATATGACCAAGGTGGATTATGGTGGAGGGGCACCGCTGCGGCTTGGAACAATCAACTTGTGTGTTCTAGGGTGCCACCTGCCCGTATATAAAGGAGCAAGGGGAGGCGGCCGGCCCTTGGGGCGTGCCGGAGAGGAGAGTCCTCCTCCTAGTAGGAGTAGGACTCCCTTTCCTACTCCTACTAGGAGGGAAAGGAAGGAGGAGAGGAGAAGAAGCCCCCTTCCCTAGTCAATTCGGACGGAGGGCGGGGGGGAGCGCGACCTGCCTGACCGGCCCCTCTCTCTCCACTCGGCCCATGTGGCCCATTAGTTCTCCACAGGGGTTCGGTAACCCTCCGGCCTCCGGTTTTCTCGAAACTACCGGAACACTTCCGGTGTCGAATATAGCCGTCCAATATATCAATCTTTATGTCTCGACCATTTGAGACTCCTCGTCATGTCCGTAATCACATCCGGGACTCCAAACTATCTTGATTGCATCAAAACACATAAAATCATAATACCAATCGTCACCGAATGTTAAGCGTGCGGACCCTACGGGTTCGAGAACTATGTGAACATGACCGAGAACCGTCTCGGTCAATAACCAATAAGCGGAACACGGATGCTCATATTGGTTCGTACATATTCTCTGAAGATCTTTATCGGTCAAACCGCATAACAACATCGTTGTTCCCTTTGTCATCGGTATGTTACTTGCCGAGATTCTATCATCGGTATCCCAATACCTAGTTCAATCTCATTACCGGCAAGTCTCTTTACTCATTTAAGTAATGCATCATCCATAACTAACTCATTAGTTACATTGCTTGCAAGGCTTATAGTGATGTGCATTACCGAGAGAACCGAGAGATACCTCTCAGAATCTGAGTGACAAATCCTAATCTTGATCTATGCCAACTCAACAAGTACCATTGGAGACACTGTAGAGCACCTTTATAATCACCCGATTCACGTTGTGACATTTGGTAGCGCACAAAGTGTTCCTCGGTGATACGGAGTTGCATAATCTCATAGTCATAGGAACATGTATAAGTCATGAAGAAAGCAATAGCAACATACTAAATGATCAAGTGCTAAGGCTGACGGAATGGGTCAAGTCAATCACATCATTCTCTAATGATGTGATCTAGATTAATCAAATGACAACTCATGTCTATGGCTAGGAAACTTAACCATCTTTGATTCAATGAGCTAGTCAAGTAGAGGCATACTAGTGACACTCTGTTTGTCTAAGTATTCACACATGTACTAAGTTTACGGTTAATACAATTCTTGCATGAATAATAAACATTTATCATGATATAAGGAACTATAAATAAAAACTTTATTTTTGCCTTTAGGGCATATTTCCTTCACTTCTATCACAGATCCGAAGGCAAGACATTCGTTGCTCAGAATGGATCCTTTCTAGAAGGAGTTTCTCTCGAAAGAAGTGAGTTGGAGGAAAGTAGAACTTGATGAGGTATTTGTACCTGCTCCCTTATCGAAAAGTAGTTCATCACAAAAATCTGTTCATGTGACTCCTACACCAATTAGTGAGGAAGCTAATGATGATGATCATGTAACTTGAGATCAAGTTACTACCGAACCTCGTGGGTCAACTAGAGTAAGATCCGCACAGTGATGCGGTAATCCTGTTACGGAGGTCATGCTACTTGACCATGGCGAACCTACGAACTATGAGAAGCGATGATGAGCCAGATTACGCAAAATGGCTTGAGGCCTTGAAATCTGAGATGGGATCCATGTATGAGAACAAAGTGTGGACTTTGGTTGAGTTGCCCGATGATCGACAAGCCATCATGAATAAATGGATCTTCAAGAAGAAGGCGGCGGCGATCATGTTCTTGTCTACAAAGCTTGACTTGTTGCGAAAGGTTTTCGACAATTTCAAGGAGTTGACTACGATGAAACCTTCTCACCCGTGGCGATGCTTCGTCCGTCCGAATCATGATAGCAATTGCGCATTTTATGATTATGAAATTTGGCAAGTGGATGTAAATCTTGCATTCTGAATGGATTTACGGAAAAGAGTTGTATATGATGCAACTTTGAAGGTTTTATCGATCAAAGGATGCTAACAAAGTGTGCAAGCTCCGACAATCCATTTATGGACTGGTGCAAGCATCTCGGAGTTGGAATACATGTTTTGATAGTGTGATCAAAGCATATGGTTTTATCTGAGACTTTTGGAGAAGCACTGTAATTACAAGAAAGTGAGTGGGAGCTCTGTAGCATTTCTAATATTATATGTGGATGACATATTGTTGATTGGAAATGATATAGAATTCTGGATAACATAAAGGATACTTGAATAAGAGTTTTTTAATGAAAGACCTCGATGAAGCTGCTTATATATTGGGCATCAAGATCTATAGAGATAGATCAAGGCAGCAATTGGACTTTCACAAAGCATATACCTTGATAAATTTTGAAGAAGTTCAAAATGGATCAAGAAAAGAAAGGGTTCTTGCTGTCTTACAAGGTATGAAGTTGAGTCGGACTCAATGCCCGACCACTTTAGAAGATAGAGAAAATGAAAGATGTTCCTATGCTTGACCATAGGCTCTATCATGTATGCAATGTTGTGTACCAGACCTAATGTGTGCCTTGCTATTAGTTTAGCGGGAGGTACCAAAGTAATCCGAGGTGGATCCTTTGGACATCGATCAAGAACATCTGAAATACCTAAAAGGACTAAGGATATGTTTCTCGTTTATGGAGGTGACAAAGAGCTTGTCATAAATGGTTACGTCGATGCAAGCTTTGACACTGATTCGGATGACTCTAAGTCACAAACCGGATACATATATATATTGAATGGTGGAGCTATCAGTTGGTGCAGTTCTAAGCAAAGCGTCATGGCAGGATCTACGTGTGAAGCGGAGTACATAGCTGCTTGAGCAGCAAATGAAGGAGTCTAGATGAAGGAGTTCATATCCGATATAGGTGTCATACCTAGTGCATCAGGTCAATGAAAATCTTTTGTGACAATCTTGGTGCAATTGCCTTGGCAAAGGAATCCAGGTTTCACAAGAGAACCAAGCACATCAAGAGGCGCTTCAATTCCATCCACGATCAAGTCAAGGAGGAGACATAGAGATTTGCAAGATACATACCGATATGAATGTTGCGGATCAGTTGACTAAGACTCTCTCACGAGCAAAATATGATCGACACCGAGACTCCATGGGTGTTGGAATCCTTAGTGTGTAATCTAGATTATTGACTCTAGTGCAAGTCGGTGAAGGAAATATGCCCTAGAGGCAATAATAAACTTATTATTTATATTTCCTTATATCATGATAAATTTTTATTATTCATGCTAGAATTGTATTAACGGAAACTTCGGTACATGTGTGAATACATAGACAAGCAGTGTCACTAGTATGCCTCTACTTGACTAGCTCGTTGAATCAAAGATGGTTAAGTTTCCTAGCCATAGACATGAGTTGTCATTTGATTAGCGGGATCACATCATTAGAGAATGATGTGATTGACTTGACAATCTGTTAGCTTAGCACTTGATCGTTTAGTATATTGCTATTGCTTTCTTAATGACTTATACATGTTCCTATGACTATGAGATTATGCAACTCCCGAATACGGAGGAACACTTTGTGTGCTACCAAGCGTCCTGGCATGGCTGGGTGATTATAAAGGTGCTCTCTGGTGTCTCCGATGGTACTTGTTGAGTTGGCATAGATCAAGATTAGGATTTGTCCTCCGATTGTCGGAGAGGTATCTACAGGCCCTCTCGGTAATGCACATCACTATAAGCCTTGCAATCAATGTGACTAATGAGTTAGTTTCGGGATGATGCATTTGAACGAGTAAAGGACTTGCGGTAATGAGATTGAACTAGGTATTGAGATACCAGCGATGAATCTCGGGCAAGTAACATACCGATGACAAAGGAACAACGTATGTTGTTATGCGGTTTGACCGATAAAGATCTTTGTAGAATATGTAGGAGCCAATATGAGCATCTAGGTTCCGCTGTTGGTTATTGACGGGAGGCGTGTCTCGATCCGTCTACATAGTTCTTGAACCCGTAGGGTCCATGCGCTTAACGTTCGATGATGATCGTATTATGAGTTTACGTTTTTGATGTACGAAGGTAGTTGAGTTAGGGATATAATCACGGACATGGCGAGGAGTCTCGAAATGGTCGAGACATAAAGATCGATATATTGGGCGACTATATTTGGACATCGGAATGGTTCGGGTGAGATCGGGCATTCTTGGTGTCTGAGAGGTTCGGAACCCCGGGAGGTATATGGGCCTTATTGGGCCATAGTGGGAGAGAGGAGAAGGGAGCAAGGAGGGCCGCCCCCAAGCCCAATCCGAATTGGGAGGAGCCCCCCCTTTCCTTCCTCCTTCCTCCCCTTCCTTCTCTCCTCATCCAACTAGGAAGGGGACTCCTTGGGGCGCACCTAGGAGGCGGCACCTTCCCTCCTCCACTTGTTTATATCGGGGAGGGGGCACCTGTAGCGACCCGACCTCAGGCAGTCAAGCCTCTGTGTATCATGCCATCCACGGATCGGTATCTTTGGCACATAGTACATCAATGTATATATCAAAGTGCAATCACATGTATAAATAACGTAAAATGATATATACCTCATAATACTCAGTGGAAACAATCAAGCGGGTGTGGAGTCCCATCAGCGCCATCGGCAGGTTGAGTGTAGACCGTAACCACATGTCGTAACTCTTACTCGTCGAAGAAAATCCTGCAACATGATACGTTGCAGCCGTGTAAATCGATTACATTGAATGTACCGGCAAGATCACAACATGAATAAGCAGATGGTAAAACTATACTATATGCAATTTGGCTTTGTGGCTCTGTATCTGAGTTTTGTTTGCGTAAAAGCTGATTTTATTTTCCCTACATCAAAGGAATAAATGAAGTCTGTACTATGGAGTTTTCTATCATGACATGGTTCCGTAACCGATGTCTCATAGCCCAAAATCATCATAAGTTGCCCACAATTAAGTTATCAATCCGGTGTTGAGAGTTCGAGATAGATCCAAGTCCGGATGCTCAAATTGTCCGTAAGCAGGGACACGGCTAATCGATTAGGTTTAAACCCTCTGCGAGAGGTTTGTACACTTTACCCAAGATTCGATCCCTCTTTTACGTTCTCGCACTTGAGGTGTTTGAGAACAAGGCGACGAAACATGGTCTTCGAAGAGTTCCTCGACCCTTTGTCGGTGCTCATCCAATCCTACGTAGTTCTACATCTGCTAGCACCGTCGGCCGAGTCACAACTAAGGTCAACCAAGCGAGCCCATAGTGACTTGCGGTTGCAGGTAAGCTTCGGGCATGAAGTATTCTTCCGTCTCTTTGAGTGCAGGTGAAGCTTTCCGCAAGATGTCATGGCGCTTCTCCATGCATCGGCCAACCCTTGGTTTCTCCGAGGTGCCGTCAACCATCCTTCACCCAGTAGTGTGTATTGAATTCTTGTCTCGAGTCTTGAAGTCTTGAGGCCTTGAAGATGCAGTCCTTGCAGATTCCATCATGGAGTTATCGTCATTGGCGTAGATCCTCCATTCTCACACCACTCCGAGCACTCATACCAACCCGTCTACAATAGCGTAGCATTAAAATAAATAACGTCCGGGCTTGGTAGCAGGGTGATGGGTTCCTACCTCATGCATACTACTCAACTACAAGGATTCAATATCACTCTTTGGAGGGTTGTTGCAAAGATGCCACTAAATGCAATAAAACATAGGTATGAAAGCATGGTCAAAGTGAACTTGCTGGTAATACTTGATGAAGATAACAACATTTGTCGGAAAATGACTTGGTAGAACTAATCGTCACTCCGTTGAAAATCTATATAGTCAAACATAGCATTCATATAAGCAAACATCCTAGCAAACAATTTTAACACTCATAATAACAATTAAAACAAAAAAACTCAATAATAAAACTCCAACAAAGTCAAAGAAGCTTCAAATAAAACTAGAAAGAAAAACTACTAACGAAAATCTATGACTTTGCTACAAGCATCTAACATAGTTTTGCCTAAGTAAAAAAATTAACAACAACTAAAACACTAAACTAATAATTTAACAGAAAATAAAAAGTAAAACAACTAAGTTAACAGAAAGTATTTTTTCATAAAATTTTATTTGCAAAAAGAAACAAATAAAAAGCTTTTATAAAACTCTAACTATGACCTATAGAAGGTTTCATACAAAACTAAGGAAAATAAATTTTTAAAATAAAAATAAATTTTCTCCTGTTGTCTAACAGAAACCAACTAATTTTGTCAAAAGTGACAAAAAGAAATAATTTAAAACTAATAAAAACAATAAAGAAAAAGCTAAAACAGAACTAATAATAAAACAGTACTGTTTTGCTAAAAACCTAATTTAAATTAACCTAGAAATAAAATACTAAATACTACTGGATAAACAAGGTCCTAGAGACCAGGAGCAAAAAGAATTAATTAAAAACCTATTTTAAACTCAAGTTATGGCCAAAATACTAATCTGAACAAAATTTATCAAATTGAAATTTAAACTACTCAAATTTGAAATCCAGAGACACTAACAGAAACTTCAGCAAATTTGTGACACATAGCAATTGGAATCACTCAAAAATACTAAAAACTTTAAAAGATATGAATTTTCTAAGATTGCTATTTTTTGAAAAAAATAAATTACGGGATTTCGTGGATCTCACCGGAGTAGTCGTCGGAGTTGGGGAAGAAGATCGGATCCGATGTTGCGGTTGCTCCTAGAGGAAAGGAGATCACGGGGCGGTGGAAAGGAGATCATATAAACCTCGGGAGAGGTCGAGGCGCGTGGCACTTGGCGGCGGTGGTGTTCTGCTTCTTTTGCTGCGGAGAGGAAGCGGAGAGGAGGAGAGGAGAGGTGTTGGTTTGATGTGTTGGAGGGGGTGCTTGGGTATTTATAGTGGGGAGGGAGGGCTTTGCTTGGGTAGGGGACAAGAAATAGACTAGGATTAGGAAACAAAGGAAAAGATCTAGAAACAAATCGGAATAAGCGGAATAACAAAGCAGGATCAAATCATACTAGGATTTGTAAAGAATAAAACCTTGGCTCCTGGCTCCCTAGGTGCGTGCGGTGGATGGCCTTGGCGCCGGCGCAAGCAACCTTGGGCCTTGGCCCTTGGCCCGGTGAGCGCAACAATTTTTTTTTGAGAGACAACAAAACAGAAATAAATAAAAAAATTTATATAGGCATATAATATATCAAAATTTTAGAAAAAGATTTTCTACAACATGAACACTATTTTAGCTTCAAATAAAATACACACAAATTTTAATAATTCACACAGTGCTACGGTCCAATAAAATCCAATAAATATCATTTTTAAATACCAAAATGACTTCAAATTAATTTCTCTCAATTTTCTAATGTAGGGAATCATGTTACCCTATTTTCTATATATTTTGTTTTGGAGAAAAATAATTTGAATAAAACTCAAATAACTCCAAATTGGAAATAAATTCAAAAGAACTTTGAATTTAATTCTTTTAAAACTCCCAACTCATATTTCATTTAATTTGAAGAAGTCATTTTACCTTCTCTCGTGAAAATCATTAGTTGCATAAAGTTTCAGAATTGGAAATATTTTCCAAATGAAATTCAAATATTTTCAACACCCCTTGTCATTTAAATAAATGGAAGAAGTCATGTCATCTTCTCTCCAGGGTTTTGTGATGAAAAGAATTTGAATTCATGGAGATCATAAATGCAAGGTGGAAGTTTGGGAAAGTCATTTCATTCCCTCTCATTCAACTTTCAGAAAGTTTCAAATTTCACTCAATTTCACACAATAAATCACACAACAAACAATCAATCAGTCAAAACTATTTATTTATTATAACATTCCAAAATTTAGGATTTTGGGATGTTACAAACCTACACTTAAAATGAATCTAGTCCTCGAGATTAGTAGAAACAACAAGAAAAGGTTAGGGTTTGGGGTCTTCCGGCAAATCCGTCGATCGAATGGTCTAGTGTGCTACCACACTTAAAAGCAGGGTTATGGTTCCAGCGTAACTCAGGTACTCCATCCTAGGGTGAACACCATCGGTCTTCTCACAACTTGAAGTAACTCCTACTTTGGGGCTCTTAGGTGAGGGTCAAAACCTTTTCCTCAAATCGTGTCCTTTCATCTGGTGAGGTTCTTAGAGACTGTGTCTCCTTAGTGACAGTGCATGGCCAATAAACAACTATCAAGATCTCATGGTGGTCGACCATTACAGGTTTCTCCTGCGAGGAATAATGGGTTGGGTTGGGTCTCACCGTATGACCTCGTTTGTAGCAGTTGCGGTACATGGATCAATCGTCCTACCATTCTAAGGTTTTTGGCTTGTCGTGTCGATGCTCTTCTAAAGTTTTCAAGTCTCTCGATTTTCCATCAACATATGATAGTTCATGATAGAAGTCTCGGTATGGGGCCAATCCATCCGTGCTTGAATCATTACCACATCGTAAGCAGTGAATCACGTATTCTAACACTTGGGCATACTCACAAGCATTGCAGAATTTCTCTTCTCAACGAACTTAGTTCGGATAATTCCATTGATTCTACAAGCTGAACAAAGCATCTATCGTTTCTTCACAACTCTCGGGTTTTGCGTAACCTCCTCTGAAGCGTCTGCTGATCAAATCATGATCTTCCAAAATTTCTTCTTCGGTGGGTACTTGACCCTTATTAATTCCTGGGCACATGGGTTATGAGCCCACTTCAACACTTGTACCAATTTCACTCATCCTTGGAGTTACAATTGCTCCATTTTCCAACATTACACCACTTTAAATCCAATAACATTTCATTTCTTAATACCATCATATCAAAGATAAAACTTCAACTCATTTTTTCCAAACTCCAACCTGTGGGACACATTTCCATTTCCATTGGTCTAGCGTTCTTCATAGGGTACTATCACCCTTAAAATGAAATTCACAAATCCATCCATAGACCATATTTCTCATATCCTCGAAAATGGTCAAAATCCGTGTTCATAGAGTAACAACTCATACAATTAAACATATGAAAACATGTCACCTTAACTTTATTGATTTCATGAATCCATTACAAACTCGAGCACCCATTACATAACTCAACTTATTGTACTCATGAAAAAATTGGTTTCTACCACTCTTATTATCCATATCAAAATTCCAACTACTCAACTCCAGCTTCCTTCTTGTAGGAACATTTAGTAGCATAATGTCCTGCTTCCTTGCAATGAAAACACATAACTTCGATAAGTCTTTGGGCTTCTTGGAGATGGTGCCTGCTCCTTGAGTTCCTTGCTTCCTTTCAAGACAATGATTGGCATAATGCCCGGCGTCCTTACATTCAAAACAGTGTCGACTCTTGTCCCTCTTTGCAGAAATTGGGTTGTTACGAGGGTGTGTTTGTTTTCTCTTCACAGGTTTCTTCGTTACGATCAAACCTTCTATTCCTGTGGATCAAACTCTATTGCTTCCTTGAAGTATCCAGACACTCTTTTCTTTCCTTGGTGCAATCTTGTGAAAAATGTCCTTCTTCTCCACATGAATAGCGAGGCATTGGAGTAAAATCTGTTGAGGCCTTCTCCATCGGGGTCTTCAACACATTCCTTCATCACAGGTTCTTTCATAACTTCTCGGAGGGCTTCTTTCATTCCTTCTTCCTGCTCTGAATAGTTTGTTGCACCATGGGGTAAATGTGACCTTGAGTCGGGTAGTGGGTGGTTCCTTCACACAAGAAACAAGTCACACGACTAGTTGGGCATTCCTCGGTGGGTGTTTCTCCTCACAATGAGGGCATCCATCCTTGTGTTCCTCTGGGTGTGTCCTATTTCTCCATAAATCTTGCAGGCACAAGGTTTATTTCTTGGTGTATCATGGTGCTTCGGATAAGGCGAGATCTTGTCGAGTCTTCTTGAATTCTTCCCAAGTCTTTGCTCCATTCCATCCTGTATAGCTTGATGCATCTGCCACCATGTTGCAGCACTTCCTTCAAAGTACTAAAAAGCGTACGATACTTCATTATTCCTTGAAACCAAATTGCTCCCAGTGACTCTCCATGTTACGAATCCATAGCTCTGCCTCCGGTGGGTTTTCGGTCCAGAGAATACCGATCCAACTTCATTCATCATCTCTGGGTCTAAAAGTTTTGGGATGAGATATGAGAGAGGTGGGGAGGAGAGATACACAATACAAACAATAGTTTTGAAGAAGCGAGTTTTACTTTGTGGCTGTCGGAAAACATCAAACAAATGACAGCTCACAAATCGCCGCATCTAACGTAAGTGTGTAACAGGGGTTTGGTCTTCTAAAGGTCAAATAATTCTTGATTCTTCAAATTCTTCTAGTCTTGAGTCTTCAATTGTTGCAGCTTCAACTCTTCTAATGCATGGTGAAACCCTTGTTACTTTGAAATGGCCATCGGTTGTCCGATATCTTTAATTCTTGGGTGACTTGATTGATCTTCCGTGTGGTCAAAAGGAAAGGTGTATATTCTAACTATTTGAGGTCGGAGGACTACTTGATAAAATCAGAAAAGCGCGAAGTAAAGGATCCTTTTGAAAATAAAGTTTTAGAGATTTCCTGTCCTAGGGCTTTCCGATTTCTAGGGTCACGTCCTCAGACCAACATGTGCTCGATACCATATCATAGCGACCCGACCTCGACAGTCAAGCCTCGTGTATCATGCCATCCACGGATCGGTATCTTTGCTTTACAGTACATCAATGTATATATCAAAGTGCAATCACATGTATAAATAACGTAAAATGATATATACCTCATAATACTCAGTGAAACAATCAAGCGGGTGTGGAGTCCCATCAGCGCCATCGGCGGGTTGAGTGTGAACCGTAACCCTGTATCATAACTCTTACTAAATCGAAGAAAATCCTGCAACATGATACGTTGCAGCCGTGTAAATCGAGTACATTGAATGTACCGGCAAGATCACAACATGAATAAGCAGATGGTAAAACTATACTATATGCAATTTGGCTTTGTGGCTCTGTATCTGAGTTTTGTTTGCGTAAAAGCTGATTTTATTTTCCCTACATCAAAGGAATAAATGAAGTCGTACTATGGAGTTTTCTATCATGACATGGTTCCGCCAACCGATGTCTCATAGCCCAAAATCATCATAAGTTGCCCACAATTAAGTTATCAATCCGGTGTTGAGAGTTCGAGATAGATCCAAGTCGGATGCTCAAATTGTCCGTAACAGGGGACACGGCTAATCGATTAGGTTTAAACCCTCTGCAGAGGTTTGTACACTTTACCATAAGATTCGATCCCTCTTTTTCGTTCTCGCACTTGAGGTGTTTGAGAACAAGGCGCCGAAACATGGTCTTCGAAGAGTTCCTCGACCCTTTGTCGGTGCTCATCCAATCCTACCATAGTTCTACATCTGCTAGCACCGTCCCGGCGAGTCACAACTAAGGTCAACCAAGCGAGCCCATAGTGACTTGCGGTTGCAGAGTAAGCTTTCGGGCATGAAGTATTCTTCCGTCTCTTTGAGTGCAGGTGAAGCTTTCCATAAGATGTCATGGCGCTTCTCCATGCATCGGCCAACCACTGGTTTCTCGGTGCCCGTCAACCATCCTTCACCCATAGTGTGTATTGAATTCTTGTCTCGAGTCTTGAAGTCTTGAGGCCTTGAAGATGCAGTCCTTGCAGATTCCATCATGGAGTTATCGTCATTGGCGTAGATCCTCCATTCTCACACCACTCCGAGCACTCATACCAACCCGTCTACAATAGCGTAGCATTAAAATAAATAACGTCCGGGCTTGGTAACGGGGTGATGGGTTCCTACCTCATGCATACTACTCAACTACAAGGATTCAATATCACTCTTTGGAGGTTGTTGCAAAGATGCCACTAAATGCAATAAAACATAGGTATGAAAGCATGGTCAAAGTGAACTTGCACGGTAATACTTGATGAAGATAACAAATTTGTCGGAAAATGACTTGGTAGAACTAATCGTCACTCCGTTGAAAATCTATATAGTCAAACATAGCATTCATATAAGCAAACATCCTAGCAAACAATTTTAACACTCATAATAACAATTAAAACAAAAAAACTCAATAATAAAACTCCAACAAAGTCCAAAGAAGCTTCAAATAAAACTAGAAAGAAAAACTACTAACGAAAATCTATGGCTTTGCTACAAGCATCTAACATAGTTTTGCCTAAGTAAAAAAATTAACAACAACTAAAACACTAAACTAATAATTTAACAGAAAATAAAAAGTAAAACAACTAAGTTAACAGAAAGTATTTTTCATAAAATTTTATTTGCAAAAGAAACAAATAAAAGCTTTTATAAAACTCTAACTATGACCTATAGAAGGTTTCATACAAAACTAAGGAAAATAAATTTTTAAAATAAAAATAAATTTTTCTCCTGTTGTCTAACAGAAACCCAACTAATTTTGTCAAAAGTGACAAAAAGAAATAATTTAAAACTAATAAAAACAATAAAGAAAAAGCTAAAACAGAACTAATAATAAAACAGTACTGTTTTGCTAAAACCTAATTTAAATTAACCTAGAAATAAAATACTAAATACTACTGGATAAACAAAGGTCCTAGAGACCAGGAGCAAAAAGAATTAATTAAAAACCTATTTTTAAACTCAAGTTATGGCCAAAATACTAATCTGAACAAAATTTATCAAATTGAAATTTAAACTACTCAAATTTGAAATCCAGAGACACTAACAGAAACTTCAGCAAATTTGTGACACATAGCAATTGGAATCACTCAAAAATACTAAAAACTTTAAAAGATATGAATTTTCTAAGATTGCTATTTTTTGAAAAAAATAAATTACGGGATTTCGTGGATCTCACCGGAGTAGTCGTCGGAGTTGGGGAAGAAGATCGGATCCGATGTTGCGGTTGCTCCTAGAGGAAAGGAGATCACGGGACGGTGGAAAGGAGATCATATAAACCTCAGGAGAGGTCGAGGCGTGGCGGCACTTGGCGGCGGTGGTGTTGCTGCTGCTTCTGCTGCGGAGAGAGCGGAGAGGAGAGGAGGAGAGGTGTTGTTTGATGTGTTGGAGGGGGTGCTTGGGTATTTATAGTGGGGAGGGAGGGCTTTGCTTGGGTAGGGGACAAGAAATAGACTAGGATTAGGAAACAAAGGAAAAGATCTAGAAACAAATGGAATAAGCGGAATAACAAAGCAGGATCAAATCATACTAGGATTTGTAAAGAATAAAACCTTGGCTCCTGGCTCCCTAGGTGCGTGCGGTGGATGGCCTTGGCGGCCGGCCGCTAAGCAACCAGGCCTTGGCCCTTGGCCCGGCGAGGCGCAACAATTTTTTTTGAGAGACAACAAAACAGAAATAAATAAAAAATTTATATAGGCATATAATATATCAAAATTTTAGAAAAAGATTTTCTACAACATGAACACTATTTTAGCTTCAAATAAAATACACACAAATTTTAATAATTCACACAGTGCTACGGTCCAATAAAATCAATAAATATCATTTTTAAATACCAAAATGACTTCAAATTAATTTCTCTCAATTTTCTAATGTAGGAATCATGTTACCCTATTTTCTATATATTTTGTTTTGGAGAAAAATAATTTGAATAAAACTCAAATAACTCCAAATTGGAAATAAATTCAAAAGAACTTTGAATTTAATTCTTTTAAAACTCCCAACTCATATTTCATTTAATTTGAAGAAGTCATTTTATCTTCTCTCGTGAAAATCATTAGTTGCATAAAGTTTCAGAATTGGAAATATTTTCCAAATGAAATTCAAATATTTTCAACACCTTGTCATTTAAATAAATGGAAGAAGTCATGTCATCTTCTCTCGAGGGTTTTGTGATGAAAAGAATTTGAATTCATGGAGATCATAAATGCAAGGTGGAAGTTTGGGAAAGTCATTTCATTCCCTCTCATTCAACTTTCAGAAAGTTTCAAATTTCACTCAATTTCACACAATAAATCACACAACAAACAATCAATCAATCAAAACTATTTATTTATTATAACATTCCAAAATTTAGGATTTTGGGATGTTACAAACCTACACTTAAAATGAATCTAGTCCTCGAGATTAGTAGAAGCAACAAGAAAAGGTTAGGGTTTGGGGTCTTCCGGCAAATCCGTCGATCGAGAATGGTCTAGTGTGCTACCACACTTAAAAGCAGTTATGGTTCCAGCGTAACTCAGGTACTCCATCCTAGGGTGAACACCATCGGTCTTCTCACAACTTGAAGTAACTCCTACTGGGGCTCTTAGGTGGGTCAAAACCTTTTCCTCAAATCGTGTCCTTTCATCTGGTGAGGTTCTTAGAGGCTGTGTCTCCTTAGCTGACAGTGCATGCGCCAATAAACAACTATCAAGATCTCATGGTGGTGACCATTCAGGTTTCTCTGCAGGAATAATGGGTTGGGTTGGGTCTCACCGTATGACCTCGTTTGTAGCAGTTGCGGTACATGGATCAATCGTCCTACCATTCTAAGGTTTTGGCTTGTCGTGTCGATGCTCTTCTAAAGTTTTCAAGTCTCTCGATTTTCCATCAACATATGATAGTTCATGATAGAAGTCTCGGTATGGGGCCAATCCATCCCGTGCTTGAATCATTACCACATACGTAAGCAGTGAATCACGTATTCTAACACTTGGGCATACTCACAAGCATTGCGAATTTCTCTTCTCAACGAACTTAGTTCGGATAATTCCATTGATTCTACAAGCTGAACAAAGCATCTATCGTTTCTTCACAACTCTCGGGTTTTGCGTAACCTCCTCTGAAGCGTCTGGTTGATCAAATCATGATCTTCAAAATTTCTTCTTCCGATGGGTACTTGACCCTTATTAATTCTGGGCACTGTGGGTTATGAGCCCACTTCAACACTTGTACCAATTTCACTCATCCTTGGAGTTACAATTGCTCCATTTCCAACATTACACCACTTTAAATCCAATAACATTTCATTTCTTAATACCATCATATCAAAGATAAAACTTCAACTCATTTTTCCAAACTCCAACCTGTGGGACACATTTCCATTTCCATTGGTCTAGCGTTCTTCATAGGGTACTATCACCCTTAAAATGAAATTCACAAATCCATCCATAGACCATATTTCTCATATCCTCGAAAATGGTCAAAATCCGTGTTCATAGAGTAACAACTCATACAATTAAACATATGAAAACATGTCACCTTAACTTTATTGATTTCATGAATCCATTACAAACTCTGAGCACCCATTACATAACTCAACTTATTGTACTCATGAAAAAATTGGTTTCTACCACTCTTATTATCCATATCAAAATTCCAACTACTCAACTCCAGCTTCCTTCTTGTAGGAACATTTAGTAGCATAATGTCCTGCTTCCTTGCAATGAAAACACATAACTTTCGATAAGTCTTTGGGCTTCTTGGAGATGGTGCTGCTCCTTGAGTTCCTTGCTTCCTTTCAAGACAATGATTGGCATAATGCCGGCGTCCTTACATTCAAAACAGGTGTCGACTCTTGTCCCTCTTTGCAGAAATTGGGTTGTTACGAGGGTGTGTTTGTTTTCTCTTCACAGGTTTCTTCGTTCGATCAAACCTTCTATTCCTGTGGATCAAACTCTATTGCTTCCCAGAAGTATCGAGACACTCTTTTCTTTCCTTGGTGCAATCTTGTGAAAATGTCCTTCTTCTCCACATGAATAGCGAGGCATTGGAGTAAAATCTGTTGAGGCCTTCTCCATCGGGGTCTTCAACACATTCCTTCATCACAGGTTCTTTCATAACTTCTCGGAGGGCTTCTTTCATTCCTTCTTCCTGCTCTGAATAGTTTGTTGCACCATGGGGTAAATGTGACCTTTGAGTCGGGTAGTGGGTGGTTCCTTCACACAAGAAACAAGTCACGACTAGTTGGGCATTCCTCATTTGGGTGTTTCTCCTCACAATGAGGGCATCCATCCTTGTGTTCCTCCTGGGTGTGTCCTATTTCTCCATAAATCTTGCGGGCACAAGGTTTATTTCTTGGTGTATCATGGTGCTTCGGATAAGGCGAGATCTTGTCGAGTCTTCTTGAATTCTTCCCAAGTCTTTGCTCCATTCCATCCTGTATAGCTTGATGCATCTGCCACAATGTTGCAGCACTTCCTTCAAAGTACTAAAAAGCGTAAGATACTTCATTCTTCCTTGAAACCAAATTGCTCCAGTGACTCTCCATGTTACGAATCCATAGCTCTGCCTCCGGTGGGTTTCGGTCCGGAGAATACCGATCCAACTTCATTCATCATCTCTGGGTCTAAAAGTTTTGGGATGAGATATGAGAGAGGTGGGGAGGAGAGATACACAATACAAACAATAGTTTTGAAGAAAGCAGAGTTTTACTTTGTGGCTGTCGGAAAACATCAAACAAATGACAGCTCACAAATCGCGCATCTAACGTAAGTGTATAACAGGGGTTTGGTCTTCTAAAGGTCAAATAATTCTTGATTCTTCAAATTCTTCTAGTCTTGAGTCTTCAATTGTTGCAGCTTCAACTCTTCTAATGCATGGTGAAACCCTTGTTACTTTGAAATGGCCATCGGTTGTCCGATATCTTTAATTCTTGGGTGACTTGATTGATCTTCCGTGTGGTCAAAAGGAAAGGTGTATATTCTAACTATTTGAGGTGGAGAGGACTACTTGATAAAATCGAGAAAAGGCGAAGTAAAGGATCCTTTTGAAAATAAAGTTTTAGAGATTTCTGTCCTAGGGCTTTCCGATTTCTAGGGTCACGTCCTCAGCCAACATGTGCTCGATACCATATCATGGCGACCCGACCTCGAGACAGTCAAGCCTCGTGTATACATGCCATCCACAGATCGATATCTTTGCACACAGTACATCAATGTATATATCAAGTGCAATCACATGTATAAATAACGTAAAATGATATATACCTCATAATACTCAGTGAAACAATCAGCGGGTGTGGAGTCCCATCAGCGCCATCGGCGAGGTTGAGTGTGACCGTAACCCTGTGTCGTAACTCTTACTCGTCGAAGAAAATCCTGCAACATGATACGTTGCAGCCGTGTAAATCGATTACATTGAATGTACCGGCAAGATCACAACATGAATAAACAGATGGTAAAACTATACTATATGCAATTTGGCTTTGTGGCTCTGTATCGAGTTTTGTTTGCGTAAAAGCTGATTTTATTTTCCCTACATCAAAGGAATAAATGAAGTCTGTACTATGGAGTTTTCTATCATGACATGGTTCCGTAACCGATGTCTCATAGCCCAAAATCATCATAAGTTGCCCACAATTAAGTTATCAATCCGGTGTTGAGAGTTCGAGATAGATCCAAGTCGGATGCTCAAATTGTCCGTGGCAGGGACACGGCTAATCGATTAGGTTTAAACCCTCTGCGAGAGGTTTGTACACTTTACCCAAGATTCGATCCCTCTTTTACGTTCGCACTTGAGGTGTTTGAGAACAAGGCGACGAAACATGGTCTTCGAAGAGTTCCTCGACCTTTGTCGGTGCTCATCCAATCCTACCGTAGTTCTACATCGCTGCACCGTCCCGGCCAGTCACAACTAAGGTCAACCAAGCGAGCCCATAGTGACTTGCGGTTGCAGGTAAGCTTCGGGCATGAAGTATTCTTCCGTCTCTTTGAGTGCAGGTGAAGCTTTCGCAAGATGTCATGGCGCTTCTCCATGCATCCGACCAACCTTTGGTTTCTCAGGTGCCGTCAACCATCCTTCACCCGATGGTGTGTATTGAATTCTTGTCTCGAGTCTTGAAGTCTTGAGGCCTTGAAGATGCAGATCCTTGCAGATTCCATCATGGAGTTATCGTCATTGGCGTAGATCCTCCATTCTCCACCACTCCGAGCACTCATACCAACCCGTCTACAATAGCGTAGCATTAAAATAAATAACGTCCGGGCTTGGTAACAGGGTGATGGGTTCCTACCTCATGCATACTACTCAACTACAAGGATTCAATATCACTCTTTGGAGGGTTGTTGCAAAGATGCCACTAAATGCAATAAAACATAGGTATGAAAGCATGGTCAAAGTGAACTTGCACGGTAATACTTGATGAAGATAACAACTGTCAGAAAATGACTTGGTAGAACTAATCGTCACTCGTTGAAAATCTATATAGTCAAACATAGCATTCATATAAGCAAACATCCTAGCAAACAATTTTAACACTCATAATAACAATTAAAACAAAAAAAACTCAATAATAAAACTCCAACAAAGTCAAAAGAAGCTTCAAATAAAACTAGAAAGAAAAACTACTAACGAAAATCTATGACTTTGCTACAAGCATCTAACATAGTTTTGCCTAAGTAAAAAAATTAACAACAATTAAAGCACTAAACTAATAATTTAACAGAAAATAAAAAGTAAAACAACTAAGTTAACAGAAAGTATTTTTTCATAAAATTTTATTTGCAAAAAGAAACAAATAAAAGCTTTTATAAAACTCTAACTTGACCTATAGAAGGTTTCATACAAAACTAAGGAAAATAAATTTTTAAAATAAAAATAAATTCTTCTCCTGTTGTCTAACAGAAACACAACTAATTTTGTCAAAAGTGACAAAAAGAAATAATTTAAAACTAATAAAAACAATAAAGAAAAAGCTAAAACAGAACTAATAATAAAACAGTACTGTTTTGCTAAAACCTAATTTAAATTAACCTAGAAATAAAATACTAAATACTACTGGATAAACAAAGGTCCTAGAGACCAGGAGCAAAAAGAATTAATTAAAAACCTATTTTTAAACTCAAGTTATGGCCAAAATACTAATCTGAACAAAATTTATCAAATTCAAATTTAGACTACTCAAATTTGAAATCCAGAACACTAACAGAAACTTCAGC